>JAJPUD010012255.1:0-50288 GCA_023553655.1 Myrmecobius fasciatus
GATCAATGTTGGGTAACTACCCATACATATGTTATACAAATAAAAAGTTTTAATAAAAAAATAAAATAAAATAATATTCCCCAGAGCAAAGAAAAAAAATCATTCCTGGGAATAACATGGGGAAGACAAAAAAAAGGCTTGGGTAGAAAGAAAAGGAGAACATGTTCAAGTTTGAAAGCAAACCAAGTTTGAAAACCAAGTTTGAAATGTCTGACATTGTAACAAAAATGTTTGCATATTTTAGAGTTAAAACATTATGTTTAAGAGCTCTAAAAAGTTACTACTATTGTGTTTTTCTGTTTTTTTTTCTTTGCTCTTCATGGTCCTTCTCATTTCCATCAAAGTAGAAAAGTTAAAAAAAAAGATGCTTGGCAGAATTCTGATTGGTGGCAGGAAGATAAAGAACTTTTAAACAACCTGATAGAGCCATTTCCCAAGTTTAGTTATCGCCTGAAAAATCATTAACCTGATAAAAAATTTACTAGTTTATTTTCAATTAACTGTATCACTTATTTCTTCATCCTCATCTCTTGTTCTTTCCCTAATAATTCCCTCCCACTAGACTGTAACTTCCTTGAGGTCAGGGACTATCTTTTGCCTCTTTTTGTATTCGTAGCACCTAGTACAGGCCTGGAATGTAGCAGGTTCTTAAATATTTAACGAATTTATGATATATATTCTTCAGTAATATGACATACTTTGAGAATGCAAGAGGTATATCAAGGAACTAATTCAATCTTCTAATTCTAGTTCTTGAGGGTAGATTGTCATTTTGTTTTTCTCTTCTTCTCCCCAGTGCTCCAGAAAGCCTTTTTGTATATAGTAGATTTTTATGAAGTGCTTCTTGAATCAGACTAAGTATTTCTTTGAGAGTTTTGTATCATCTGACTAAGAATATGTTAGAATGGACATGTTTTCTAGTTCCTATGAAATGAATGAACAACCAAACAAAAATAAAAGAAGACAAAACAGAAAGAGAAAAAAATGTGCCAGATTTAGAGCAATAACAGTTGAATTCATAGGGGAAAAAAGAACATAGCCAAAATAAAATACGTTTGAAGTAGCACTAGAAAACTAATCCTTTGAATACTCAATTTCTTGTTCCAAATCACAGTAATCTAAAGGAAAACAGCATTGAAAAGCATCAGAATTTGGAATAGTACAATGACTAATAATGATTCTAGTGAAATGATGTTAAAGGATACATCTCCTTTCTTAGCAAAGGGATATACTTTCAGAGCAAGAGTGATGACTTGCCTTGCTAAACTTCAACTAAATAATGATAGATTCAAAAAAAGAATGAAAGAATAGTTTTTTTTAAAGGATTCAGTAAGTGTGCATTAAGCTTATTTTAAAAATGTATGTATTTCAAAATAACTCATCTATGAGACAAGGAGATCTCAAGGGTGGAAGGAAAAAGCAACTGACACATGGTGGTAAAATGTGGATGGTGAAGTACAGCTGGTCTGCAACCTTCTTCAAAATGGAAGTTCCAGGAAAAACTCATCAATGGGAACTTTTTTTCAAAGCAGGCCTTTGTAGTTAGTAGTACAAATAAAACTATCTCCAAATTTAGAAATGGGGAGCCTGAAGCTCTGAGATGTTTAGTGAATTATCACTTAGTGATTATGGTCATAAAATTATTTGGGGTCAGGTGCTGTATCGAATCCCAGATCACTCAGACTTCAAGGACAATATTCTTTGAACAAAACTGTAATGTATACTATTAGGATTATGTAAGGAAATTTTAATGGGCCTATGAATTTTGTTTTGGATATTAGCTGCTGCAATTTGGCTGTCATTTTCACATACATTAGCAAAAGTTATTGGAAAAGAATATTGAGAAATATTTTAAAATAAGAAAAATTCTCCCTTTTCTCTGAAAAAAATGACATGATGAAAAATGAAAATAATTCCTGTCTTAACTTAGTAAAATGGAGTGAATAGGTCAATATTTAACATGCCTGTGAATTAGAATTCTACAGTTACCTTTACTAAGTATTTCTTGTACTAATCATAATAGCACTTCTAGCTTTCCAATTCCATGGTTCTAGAGTGTGCTTCTATTTCTGGTACAAAAAGAAATCTATTTTAAGTTACTGAGAATATTTCATAATGGTAATAACATCTTCAAAAACATCATTATTTATAAACACAAGTTTACTGGAGAATCTGTGGTTAGCTTGTGTAATCGTCAAGCCATTAACCATAAAAACAGTTATCAGGTGCCCTCTAAATCCTCACAGAATGAAACCTGGCAAAGTTACCTATTTTACCAAAGAAATACAATAACGAAGAAACAAAAATAAAGCTTTTGTTTCACAACAAAAATGGACTACGTGTAAAGGTTATGCCTCAGTTTCTCTGAATTGTTGTTTCAGTTTCCTTAGTGACAACCCTCCCCCCTTCGTGGTCATTAGGGCTGAAATAATTAGGGCTGTGGAGCTCTGGCCACTCTGGCATTCCAAAGACTCATAAAACTCCAGATAGCTTATTTCAAATGTTTGGACATCTTTCTGGCTCAGACATCTTGTCTCCTAGCTTCTTCACTCCCAACTTATTAGAATTTATGATCCTTCTTTCTTCACCCCGAACCTGTCAGAATTAAAAAGTTATGGTCCTTCCTAGAATTTGCACTCACCAATGCTCTGTCCCCTCTCCTAACCCCACCTCCCCTTTGTTTCCCTGATCACTGCAGCCCTCTAAGAGTCTCTGGAATCCCTTTGGAATCCCTTGCTCATTGCTGGTGCTTTGAGACAAGAGTCCAATTCAGCTGGCTGGCTAATAGAGCTGCCAATCAAAACTCTCCACTATTAAAATATTAAAAACCCTCTAATCTCTGTCTTGCCTCAGTTTCTCTGGCACTACATAAAGACAAAAAGTAGATAATAGGTAATAGCAAGCTGATACTCTTCATTTTATTTTTATGTCTTTTCAATGCTCCAACTCTAAGGTGTACAATGTTGTCACTGCATTGATGGTGTGCATTCCTCTTTCTGTGATCCAGTTCAATTTAACAGCTATTACTTCTAGATGGCATAATGGACAGATGCCAAATTTAGAAGTCAGGAAGACATAGATGAAAATTCTGCCAGGTAGTTGAGTGAACTTGGATGAATCATTTCTTTAAATAAACACTATGGAAGTACATGGAGATAATAATAGCACCTTCCTCTCAGGGTTGTTGGAAGGATCTAATAAATCTTTAAAAGGCATATAAATGCTAAATGAAAATAAATTTAAAACAATAAAATAAGCATATATTAAGTGTTTACCATGTGTAGAAGAAAAAATGGATAATGAAGGTTTTGCCAAGCAAGGAAAGTCTGAGATGATTTTTTTTATTTGCAAAACATATGTATGGGTAATTCTTCAACATTAAACCTTACAAAGCTTTCTGTTACAAATTTTCCCCCCTACTCTGCAACCCTCCCCTAGATGGCAGGATATCCACTACATGTTAATTATGTTAAAATACTTGACAAATCGAATATATGTATACATATTTCCACACTTATTGTTGTGCAAGAAAAATTGTATCTACAAGAAAGAAAAATCAGAGAAAGGAAACACAATGCAAGCAAACATCAATAGAGAGCATGAAAATGTTATGTTGTGGTCCACATTTCACATCCCTCTCTTTGGGTGTATATGGCTTTCTTCACTGAACAATTGGAAATGGTTTGAAACATTTCATTGTTGAAGAGATCCATGTCCATCAGAATTGATCGTCATATAGTATTGTTGTTGTCGTGTATAATGATCTCCTGTTTCTGCTCATTTCACTCAGCATCAGTTCATGTAAGTCTCTCCAGGCCTCTCTGAAATTGTCCTGCTGGTCATTTCTTACAGAACAATGATATTCCATAATATTCATATACCATAATTTATTCAGCCACTCTCCAATTGAAGGACATCCATTCAGTTTCCAGTTTCTAGCCACTACAAAAAGGGCTGCCACAAACATTCTTGCACATGTGGGTCCCTTTCCTTCCTTTATGATTTCTTTGGGATATAAGCCCAATAGAAATGCTGCTGGGTCAAAGGGTATGCACAGTTTGATAACTTTTTGAGCAGAGCTCCAAATTGCTCTCCGGAATGGCTGGATCCGTTCACAGCTCCACCAACAATGCATCAGTGTCCCAGCCTTCCCACATCCCCTCCAACATTCATCATTATCTTTTCCTGTCATTTTAGCCAATCTGACAGGTGTGTAGTGGTACCTCAGGGTTGTCTTAATTTGCATTTCTCTGATCAATAGTGATTTGGAGCACCTTTTCATATGACTATAAATAGTTTTAATTTCATCTTCTGAAAATTGTCTGTTTGTATCCTTTGACCATTTATCAATTGGAGAATGGCTTGAATTCTTATAAATAGGAGACAAATCTCTATATTTTAGAGATAAGACCTTTATCAGAACCCTTAAATTTAAAAATGATTTCCCAATTTATTGCTTCCCTCCTAATCTTGACTGCATTGGCTTTATTTGTACAAAAACTTTTTAACTTAATATAGTCAAAGTTATCTATCTGGTGTTCAGTTAAGAGTTCCAGTTCTTCTTTGGACATAAATTTATTCCATCTCCATAGGTCTGAGAGGTAAACTATATTACGTTCCTCTAATTTACTTATAATATCACTCTTTATATCCAGATCATGAACCCATTTAGATCTTATCTTTGTATGTGGTATTAGATGTGGGTCAAGCCCTAATTTCTTCCACACTAGTTTCCAATTTTCCCAGCAGTTCTTGTCAAATAGTAAGTACTTATCCCAGAAGCTGGGGTCTTTGGGTTTATCAAAGACTAAATTGCTATAGTTATTGCCTAGTTTGTCCTGTGATTCTATCCTGTGCCACTGATCAACTACTCTATTTCTTAGCCAGTACCAAATGGTTTTGATGACCGCTGCTTTATAATATAGTTTTAGATCTGGTACAGCAAGTCCACCATCATCAGCCTTTTTTTTCCATTAATTCTCTTGAAACTCTTAACCTTTTATTCTTCCAAATGAACTTTGCTACTTTTTTTTCTAGATCTGTAAAATAATTTCTTGGGAGTTTGTTTGGTATGGCACTAAATAAGTAAATTAATTTGGGTAGTATTGTCATTTTTATTATATTTGCTTGGCCTACCCATGAGTATTTTATGTTTTTCCAATTGACTAGGTCTGATTTTATTTGTGTGGAAAGTTTTTTGTAGTTTAGTTCATATAGTTCCTGACTTTCCCTTGGCAGATAGATTCCCAAATATTTTATACTATCAACAGTTATTATTATTATTATTATTACTATTATTTTGCTTTTTGCTGAGGCAATTGGGGTGAAGGGACTTGCCCAGGGTCACACAGCTAGGGAATGTTAAGTGTCTGAAGCCAGATTTGAACTCAGGTCCTCCTGACTTCAGGGCTGGTGCTCTATCCACTGCGCCACCTAGCTGCCTCTCAACAGTTATTTTGAATGGAATTTCTTTTTATATCTCTTGCTGCTGAAATTTATTGGTAATATATAAAAATGATGATGATTTATGTGGATTTATTTTGTATCCTGCAACTTTGCTAAAGTTGTGAATTGTTTCTAGTAATTTTTTAGTCAAGTTTCTAGGGTTCTCTAAGTATACCATCATGTCATTTGCAAAGAGTGATAATTTGGTTTCCTCATTACCTACTCTAATTCCTTTAATTTCTTTTTCTTCTCTTACTGCCAAAGTCTGAGGTGATTAAAGGCCAATGGAGCAAGGACTTCTAAATTTCCAAAGAAATACCTGATTTTAACGGAGTCTAGAGGAAGCCAGAGAAATAGATGGACTGCAATAACAGTAATCAAGGATTGTGTTGGACACTATCAGCTTTTCTCCAATGTTTTTAAGTTTGCAAAGCACTTTACAATTTTTTTTTAATCCTCACAATAACCTGGTGAAGTAGATACTATTGTTATCATTTTTACTAATGAGGAAACTGAAGTTGAGAAAGCACAGCTAGTAAATGTCTGAAGCAGTATTCAAAAACTCAGATCTTTGTGACTCCAAACTCTGTGCATATTCTGTCTCTCCTTGTACTTCCCCTTCTCCCTTGCATGCACAAACACACACACACACACAATCTCTCTCCCCCTACTTCTACCTTTCTTTCTCTCTTGATTATAAGCCTCTTATAATGCTTTCTCTGCTTTTAATATTTTTCTATTTATATATTTTTGACATCTTTCTAATTATAGTCACATTTCTTCATAACTTCTCTATTTCACTTTCTTTATCTTCCTCTCAACCTACTCAATGCTTTCTCTTTAAAATTAATTTTAATGGATTTAACTATTATTGTCTTGGAAATTACTTTACCATTCTATAGGGTCATAGATAGAAAGTTCAAAGGGACTTTGGATGCCCAGTCCAATTCTCTCATTTTATAGATGAAGCAACTGAAACCCAAGGCAAGTTCTTACCTAAAGTCAAGAAAAAAAAAGATAATGAAAGTTTTACCAAGCAAGAAGAGGTAAGTATGATTAAAGGTGAAAGGATCAAGGAAATCTAAATTCTGAAAGAAATACTTGAGTTAAAGGTCTGATCAAGGAGCTGGGATTTGATTCAAGCTCAAAATACAGGACTCTTTCTGAATTCTTCTGAACCTACTGAAGATAATTCATTTTGAAGACCTGTTGTCAACAGTAACTCAGTATGTTTTTAAATGAAAACATATCCCTAATCAAAGCAATTCTCTCTCCTAAGTTCCCTATTTTTATTAAGGGTGCCATGATTATTTCTGTAGTCATTTCAGTCTTGCCCAAGTTTTCATGATGCCATTAGAAATTTTCTTGGAAAAGATACTAGGATATGTTGAAATTCCTTCTCTAAATCACTTTATAGATGAGGAAACTGAAGCAAACAGAATTAAGTAACTTGCCCAAAATCACACAAGGAGTGTGTGTGGCTGGATTTGAACTAAGGTCTTCTTAGTTCCATGTCCAGGGCTCTATCCATTGTTATCATTTAGCACAATTACTGCAATTATTCAGCTTGCAACCTTAGATTCATCTTTGGTCTTTCTCATTTCATTATCTATGTCAAATCCTGTCAGTTCTCTAATTCACTTCAATTGAATTCACTCACTCCACTTTCTATCTGTCACTTTGATTTCAACTACATAGAACCAGATACCCTCTGGGTTTCTGATTCCCCCCCCCTTTCCAGCTTCTTTTTGTGTATTGTCTTCCTCTATTACATTGTAAGCTCTTGGTGGACAAGAATTGTTTTTCTTGTTCATATTTCATCCCCAATGTTTACCCCAGTATATAACCCATAATGGATGCCTAATTAATATTTGTTCAATTAAACTGAAATGAATTTGATTTCAATCAACATTTATTAGGTAATTAATAAATGCAAAGCATGGGGGGATACAAGTAAGGCATATAGTCTGATTCAACAGATTGGGACATAGAGGTTCAGAAAGGCTAATTAACTTGTCCAAGATCACACAAGCTGGAAATTGACTGAGCCAAGACTTAAACAGAGATCCAATGAGTCCAAATTCAGCCTTTCCCCCTACCCCCAACATGCCATCTATGCTGCCAGCAGAAGTGGATGTTCATTATTTCTTTGAATGTATTTATAGATACAGTATATTTATAGACAATTCATTCTAATCCCCCACTGCAGTCAATCCATGGGTATAATGATCTCTCTTCCTTCCTTGCTGGCTTTCCCCTCTCCCTCGTTCCTTGGTCTATTTTTTAGTTCCTGCTGGAGAGTCCTCATGACCTCTAATTGGAGCTGCTCATGTCCTGGGGCTTTGAGCAATAATGACCAAGAATTTATGGCTGATTCATTTTGTTATCATCCTCAGTGCTTACCGCAATGCCTTGCACATAGTAGGTGATTGAATTCAATTGCCACAGGAAGCAGCATATTTCTCACAAAATACAGTGCCTTTTCCCAGCAGTGGCCTCCAATTAGCATCACCCAAATCACTGCCCCCACACTTTAATGGACTGTTCATGAAAGTATAAATTACTCCCAAGAGATAATTACACATCTGAGGATAAAGAACACAGTGAAAAAATGTAAGAAAAGAGGAGTGATTATCTCATTACAAGTGCATCATTTATTATTTAATTATTCTTATCAGTTCAGAAGGAGTACCTTAAGAAATTACACATATTATGGTAATTCTACCCTAATTATCCCCAAGTTTATCTCAAAACTGTCAGGAAAATGCTAAAATGCAGTTACTTGCCTGATCTTGACTTATTAATATAGGAATCAAGGCCTTATAGGTGTTGCCAAAAAAATACTATTATTGTTTTATTGCATGGTTTCCTTTCACCACTCCTCTCATAAATACACTCAATTAACAAATAATAACTTTTCTTTTTGAATACAGGAATGTTTTTCTTGATGCAAAGGTACATTTCTTGTAGAATTTTTGGGACTGGGAAAGCTAAAAAGTATTAACTAAAAATTGGTGGGCAGACATATTTCAGCTCAATTCTAAGAGAATTGATTCTTATGTAACATGATGACACATCAACCAAGTGAACAGTAATGGTTGTTAGTCATCCTGCATTAAGTGATGTTGGCATACTGAAACACAACTGGAGGTTCTTTGTCCCCCTTCTCAAATCCTATTGTCCTTTAATAAAGACCAGCAGTCCTTAATGCTTGTTCATTTGATGCATAAACCATTGGGTAGCTGTAGCAGATGGTTCACACAGCTAGAGAGCACACAGAGAATTGTATTAACTCAACCCAACCTCACACAGATTTTGTTGCTGTCAAATTTCTCCTAATTTTGGATTTTACACACTGGAAGCCATATTTTTACTGTGTTTGATTCACTGCCAAACTCTGGTTGAAATTAATGAAAATTGTGTTGGAGAAGTCTCCCTTTGTTACTCTATTTTCCATCTAGTTCTCTCTGGTACTTGGCATTTTCCTTTTGTTAAGTTGTATGTTATATTACATTTGAGCAAAGTTTTGACGATGATTGTGAGATCTCTTCTGAAGAGACTCACCTCTCCTTTGCTGCAACCCATCAATTATCTAACATTTCAGAGAAAATATCCTTTTGTACAGATGAGCTTTCCTGCAAAATCATGTTTAACACAGAGAAGTATTAATGAAGCATACTTCTTAACCAGAATGATCTGTGTCCCAAAACATACACATACACACAAAAAAACTAGTAATTATTTATAAAATGTGAAAATCCTTTAAATCTTTTGCATACTTTTTGGCTTTTTTAAAAAAGAGCATATTGGGGCAGCTAGGTGGCGCAGTGAATAGAGCACCAGCCCTGAAGTCAGGAGGACCTGAGTTCAAATCTGGTCTCAGACACTTAACATTCCCTAGCTGTGTGACTCTGGGCAAGTCACTTAACCCCAATTGCCTCAGCAAAAAAAAAAAAAAAAAAAAAAAAAAAAAAAAAAAAAAAAAAAAAAGAGCATATTTAGCAGACTTTAAATTTCCTTTTTCTCATTTAGCATTATGAATATCCATTATCATGATATGTTTTAGATGGAGCTTCAGATAGAAAAATTGACTGGAATGGGGCATAAGACAAAATGGTTGCTAACTTCTATAGTGACATCACAACTTTATTTCTTTAAAGAGCCCCTTTTCCATGTTAGTTCATTTTTAGCTCACATGCTTGTATCTAATAAAGTCGAATGAGACTTATGCTACATGATCTCCTGGATAGTATATCATCTGCCTTGGTGCAAAATTAATTAATAAATCAAAGGCTGAGGGAGTTTCCTTCCAAATGGTTATCTCATCCTCTAGGAGAGTTTGCTTTTCAGAGTTGATCTGAGTATTTTTTGATTAATAGGTAGTATTACAACATTATCTTAATTTCTAACATAATACAAATAATACCTCCTTGTCACTTTCCGTACATTCTTTTTAGTCTCTTGAATTAAGCTTTTAAATTGGGAAAATGAAGCAGAAATAATCCTCATAATCTGGAAATTTTGGAAAGGTTTATTACATGTGTCATGAGTTCTTTTATTTTCATCATTTTCATCATCATGATCAGAAAAGATGGTGAGAATGAAGAGACAGGAGAAAAGAAAAAAGAGAGAAAAAGAGAGAGGAGGAGGAAAGAGAAAGTGAGGAGAGAGAAGGAATAGAAGAAGAAGATGAAGGAATAAGAAGAAATAAGAAAGAAGGAAGGAAAAAGGAGGGGAGAAGGAGGAAAGAAAAAGGAAGTATACAGAAGATGGGGAAGAAAAAAAAGAGGAAAAAGAAGGGAGAAAGAAGAGAGGAAGGAAGAAAGGAAAGAAAACTGAAAGATAAGAGCAAGCAAGAAAAGGAAGAGAAAAGAAAAGACAGAGAAAGAGATGGCAAAAAAGGAGAGAGAGAGAGAGAGATAAAGAGGAAGAGGAATTGGAGGGGAGGAAAAAGAAAAAAGAGAATATTTTTGTGCAATTGACACCAATTCACAATTTCTTTCAAACTCTAATGTTTGACAGAATTCTAGATACATTGAAATATCTTTAATGATTGAGTAAGATCAAGAGTTACAAATAGAATATAAAGAATGCATGGACTTTTATGAAACATCCTATATAATAACATTTAATACTGTGAATAAAAGCCTGATCTATAGGTTTGATCAATAGGATTATGTTGATTAGAAGGAAGTTGGCAAAAAAATACTAACACCACTATACCTTTAATTTCTCAGAGTGATTTCCCTAGGAGTAGAATAATCTTGCTAGGGTTAGGAATAGAATAATCTTGCTATCCTCAAGTATGTATATGGTTTTGAACCTAGCTTTCATTGAAGGTGCAGAAAAATGATCAAAACAGTCAGAAAACATTTGATTCTCTGCCTATTCATTCATTCCCTTGCATTCTGTAATCTGTAGGTTTAACATTTTTGAAAACCGCAGGATGATGATATTTCATAAGCACCACAGGCTTCATATATTAGAAGCCTGCAGCATTAACTCATCTAAGGAAGAATCAACCTGTCTTTTTATGCATTCAATTCACTGGCACCTGCTAGAATATAAGTTGGCAAAACATACAGGTTTTTATCCACATTATAAAACTGTTAAGAGAACAACAACTAGAAATGAATTCTTTGGGAAAAAAGAAGTCACAATATTCATCTGCATTCTACTAGTCTGCACCTTGTTTTGTTTCCTAGATCTAGATTAACAATTCAGTATCACTACAAAAATGCCAAAGCTATGCAAAAGAAAATATATATGGCTAAATCAATTTCATTAGTCCATTAACAAAAATTCATATATCTAAGCACATAATCAAGTGATACTCAGCAGGTTCAAGGTAACTTAGAATATGGTCCTTCATCATCCTCCACCCTAATAAAAATTTGTGCTTTCTGAGTTATATCATATTTCATAGATGAAACAATATATTTTATTATAAGTATCCAACTATTGTAACATGACTTCTTCACTTAGTCCTATTTTGCTGCTACAAAATATTAGCTAGAAATCACTCTTTTTATTATAGCTTTGTTTTTCATTTTATTATAGTGAACACCTACTTGACTGTGGAACTAAGCTGGTGGAGATGTCCCAAAGCAGGGCACTATGTTTATCAGTATTAATTCTTTCAGTTAGACAACACCCCATTAGTTAAGTGCCTATTACCACACAAGCCCAGGGCAAAGAGCTGGGGATTCAAGGAAATGTAAAACCAAATCAAACAAATCAGTCTCTGTCCTCAGGGAGTTTACCCTCTATAGAAGAGACAACATGCAGTCAACTTTGTACAGATGATATATTTTGGATGAATGCAAGGGTGCTCTGTATAGATACTGAATTAAGTAGGACTTGATATTCCCATTGAATTAATACTTCTTTCTCCAAAACAGCTACCATCAAAACTTCCTATTAAATATTAATAAATGCTTAAATTGGAATTTTCCCATGGTAGAGAAGCACTTCAGTTTGATACAATGATGCCCTTCAGGAAGATACAATGAAATCGAGATCCAACTAACTCTTGAATCCTAAATTATAACATTGTCCTATAACTGATACATTTTTATTCAATGACTCTCATTAAACAACTCTTTAGATATCTTAACCATTTTGGTGTTTTGGACCCCTATGCCAATCCTGTGAAAACTAGGGACTCCTTCTGTGAATAATGTAAATTTCATAGGTTTACAAAGGAATACAATTATAATGAGTTATCAAAATACATTTTAAAAATTTCAACCTTAGAAAGTTTTGTAAAGATCAATGCTGGGGAACTACCCATACATATGTTATACAAATAGAAAGCTTTAATTAAAAAAAAAAGAAAGCTTCCTAAACTGTGGGTCATGACCCACATGACATTATATAACTGAATGTGAGGATCATGAAAAATTTAATTCAAAACCAAATACGTAATGAATCTGAGGTGTTTCTGATGGCACTTGCCCATGTTGCATCATGAAACTTCATTGCTGGTTTTGAATGCACAATGTGCATAGTTTGCACTGTGTATGCATGAATGCTGCCAGAAATACCTTGTCTCAGATTCAAGATAGGGTCACATAAAAATTTCTCAAGTGAAAAGGGTCATGAGTATGAAAAATTAAAGAATTCTTGATGTACAAATTGCTCATCATATCAAAACTAACCTTGTAGGAATTGCTGGAATAAAGCATTATATGTGTATGCACACACATAAAAAAAATCAACCTTAGGATAAGAATCCTTGACTTAAAAGATTAGTACTGAGGTCTAAATTTTGCCTGGCTCTCTCATTTTCTCTATTATTTATCTTTTCTCATTCCCAAAACTAGGCTGTTTGGTTCTCACTGTTTTATTTTGTGCTCTCTGATGTCCATTCTTTTCTTTTTCCTTTGCCATTTCCTATATCCTTCTCTTTTTCCTTCTTTCTTCTTTCCTTTCTATTTCAGTCACTTTTCTTAGCTTTTTGACTATTGTTTTCTCTCCTGTAAATTTCCAGACAATGAAGTTATTCCCTTTTTTTTTTCCTTGATCATTAAGCCAACTAATCATATCACAGTAGTTCTATGATGGAATTTAGAGTTGCTCTCAGCTGACTTCCTCATTGTGGGCTGTGTTGGGAGTAGAGAAAGCTGTTTAACTGCTATTGTTCCCAGGTCTGGCACTGGAAATGACAAGAAATCCTTAGTTTACTAGCTTCCTTCATTTCTTATGGCAGACAGTAAGAGTTCCACCCTGCTAGACTATTATGTTCAAAATTAAGAAATCAGTTAATCCATGGGAACAACCATGCAGCAGGGCTGTTTAAGAATAGATTCACTAGGGGCTCATTTTACTATGGTTATGGCAGTGGAGTATGACAGGTGCTAAAAGAGGTATTTCTCTTCCCCTTACAGTATAAACCAGCCAAAAGTTCCAGCTTTTACAATCTGTTTCATGGAACAGGTCGAAAGGAGGCAAAACAATAGAAGGAATAACTTCAGGTGACTCTGGAACATACAGGTCATCAAACTAGAATAAGGGAAGCCTTAAGGGCTAAAATTCCAAGTGTTCTGAAGCTGTTGTTGAATTGTTCCTAGTAGAGGGTATGAGGAAGAGTGACAGGAAATTATTTCCTAGGGTATACATCAAATTGGCAATGGAGAAAATTGGGAAAAGCACTGGACTCAAGAGACCACTGTTCATATTCTATCTTAATATTTACTGGCTCTGTGATCATGAAATCACATCTTTAAATTTCACTTTCCTCACTTGTAAAATGAATGTTTTCATTCACTACCTTATGGTGGTGTTGGAGAGATAGTTCTTAATAAATACTGATATCCTGTGGCAGAATATGAGTTGTTAACATCTTGAGATAATGAAATGAGGAAATGTGTCAAGGGATTCCCAACCTGGATTTTAGAGTTCTAAAAACATGCTATGGATGGGGAAAGAGATGTTGGAAAAACAAAAAAAAATAGTTCTGGTTAAGCAATCCTAAAACTTTAAGACTATCACTGAGTTGAAATCCAAACTCAGTTAGAAGAAATTTAAACAGGAGGGAAGTAAAGAAAGTAATAGAATGTCCTATAGCTTGTAGAAGATTAAACCACAACAAACTTTCTGTCAACTTGAATTTTTCGCCTAGCACATTACTTACCCCAATTATATGCTTCTCTTCAGTGCTTGACTATAAATCTCCCTTAAATGCCTTAAACAAGGGTTCCAAATATAGGATGCATGAACTTTTAAAAAAATTATCGTGATAACTATATTACATACTTGATTTTCTTCATAATCTTATATCTTTATTTTACACGTTTAAAGACATTACTCCAGGAAAGGGAGTTTAGGTTTCGTTAAACAATCCAAGGAGTCCATGGCACCCAAAAGATTAAGAATCCCTGACCTAAAAGATTTGTGAATTCTTATCAAGAGATAAGAGCAAAGGAGCTGGTACCTTTAGGCTTGTCTCTCAATAGAGACATTGAAGCTCACAGAGAACATTAGCAATTAGAGACCTTGACTTGTTGCTGTTAGGGGGCAAAGGTTGGTGGGTAGGGTCTGGTATAAAATTATTAAAGTTAGTAGTTGCAAGATCTATGATGTAACTCATGAAACTACATTGTCCTTTGGGATAAAGAAGCTAATTCTAAAAATCTTAATTCAGCATAAATATGAAGCATATGAATTTTGATTATTCCCTCTAACAATAACCTTTCCAGGGGATCTATGGGGAAAAAAGACCCTTAAATATTTTATTTGATTTGCTAAATATTAGATTTGCCCTGATGCAAATCAGTCTGTAAATATTTATTAAGAGCTTACTATATATCAGGAACCATGGTAGGTACTGGTTAAATAAAGAGAAAATGGAACAGTCTCAGTCCTCAAGAAGCTTATAATCTAAGAGGGAAAACAACATGTACACATAAAATTAAATGTAAAATATTCACAAATTAATATCAGTATGTACTGGTATCTGGAGGGTTGGGGGCAATAAAGAAAGAGCTTTTCTGGGAGGTAGAATTTGAATAGAACTTTGAAGGAAAGAATTTTATGAGGTAGAAGCAAGGAAAAAATGAATTCCAAGAATGGGCAACAATAGTTTGTGCAAAGGCATGGAAATATAATACTGATTTAAGGAACAGTAAGGAGGCCAGTTAGACTGAGCAAGAGTGTGTGAGGGAAATAATATGCAGTAAGATTAGAACTAGAGGCAGGAATAACATTATGAATTTCAAGTTAGGCCAACAAGAATGTATTAAGTGTTTATTACATGCCAAAATTTTTTGGCTTTTAAGACCAAGTGGAGGAGTATTGTATTTTGCCCTAGATCCAACAGAAGTATCTGAAGCATCTTGAACAGGAAAGTAAGGTGAACAGTCAGGCTTGTGCTGTGGGAATATCACTGAAAGGAGACAAGGCCTTTTATAGTAAAACTGTCCCTATGGGACTTGGGTGCTAAAGCAATGAAAGTTTTATAACAGTATTCTATTTGCCCATAAGTACTTATATATGCCTGCCTACAGAAGGACCATAGCCTCAAATGACCCTAGGGATGTATCTATGTGAAGTTTCATATTTGAATTAGATTTGAAAGTAAACTTTTTACTTATATGAATTGATGCTAAGTAAAGTGAGCAGAACCAAGAAAATATTGTACTCAGCATGAACAAGATTATATAATGATCAATTGTGATGGACTTGGCTCTTTTGAACCATAAGGTGATTCAAAGCAATTAGAATAGATTTGTTATGGAAAGAGCCATCCACATCTAGAGAAAGAACTGTGGAGATTGAATATATGGAATCTATTTCATACTAGGAATATTTTCACCTTTCTTTTTTGTTGTTGTTTGTTAACTTGTTTCTTTTTTCTTGCTCAAGATTTTTCCCCCTTTTGAACTGATTTTTCTTGTGCATCATGAAGAAATTGGAAACATGTTTAGAAGAATTGCACATTTTAACCTATATTAGTTACTTGCTGTCTAGGAAAGGGAGAAAAATTTTGAAGGCAGGTTTTACAAAGGTGAATCAGTTAAAAACTATCTTTAAGATAAAAGGAATCAGAGTAGGTAATGAAGAAACCAAATTATCACTCTTTGCAGATGACATGATGGTATACTTAGAGAACCCTAGAGACTCAACTAAAAAACTACTAGAAACAATACACAACTTTAGCAAAGTTGCAGGATTCAAAATTAATCCACATAAATCATCAGCATTTTTATATATTACCAACAAAGTTCAGCAGCAGGAGATACAAAAAGAAATTCCATTCCAAATAGCAGATGATAGGATAAAATATTTGGGAATCTATCTGCCAAGGAAAAGTCAGAAACTATATGAACTAAATTACAAAACACTTTCCACACAAATAAAATCAGACCTAATCAATTGGAAAAATATTAAGTGCTCATGGGTAGGCAGAGCAAATATAATAAAAATGACAATACTACCCAAACTAATCTACTTATTTAGTGCCATACCAATCAAACTCCCAAGAAATTATTTTACAGATCTAGAAAAAATAGTAGCAAAGTTCATTTGGAACAACAAAAGATCAAGGATTTCAAGGGGATTAATGAAAAAAAGGCAGATGAAGGTGGCCTTGCTGTACCAGATCTAAAACTATATTATAAAGCAGCGGTCATCAAAACCGTTTGGTACTGGATAAGAAATAGAGCAGTCAATCAGTGGCACAGGATAGGTTATCAGGACAACCTAGGCATTAACCTTAACAATCTAGTGTTCGATAAACCCAAAGACCACAGCTTTTGGGATAAATACTCTCTATTTGGCAAAAACTGCTGGGAAAATTGGAAACTAGTGTGGAAGAAATTAGGGCTTGACCCATACCTAACACCACATACCAAGATAAGATCTAAATGGGTTCATGATCTAGATATAAAGAGGGACTTTGTAAGCAAGTTAGAGGAACGTAATATAGTTTATCTCTCAGACCTGTGGAGTTGGAACAAATTTATGTCCAAAGAAGACTTGGAACTCCTAATTGAACACCAGATGGATAACTTTGACTATATTAAGTTAAAAAGTTTCTGTACAAACAAAACAAATGCAGACAAGATTAGGAGGGAAGCATCTAATTGGGAAATCATCTTTACATTTAATGGTTCTGATAAAGGCCTCATTTCTAAAATATATAGAGAATTGTCTCATATATATAAGAATTCAAGCCACTCTTCAATAGATAAGTGGTCAAGGGATATGAACAGACAATTTTCAGATGATGAAATTAAAACCATCTGTAGTCATATGAAAAGTTGCTCCAAATCACTATTGATCAGAGAAATGCAAATTAAGACAACTCTGAAATACCACTACACACCTGTCAGATTGGCTAAAATGATAGGAAAAGATAACGATGAATGTTGGAGGGGATGTGGGAAAACTGGGACACTAATACATTGTTGGTGGAACTGTGAACGGATCCAACCATTCTGGAGAGCAATTTGGAGCTATGCTCAAAAAGTGGTCAAACTGTGCATACCCTTTGACCCAGCAGTGTTTCTACTGGGCCTATATCCCAAAGATATCTTAGAGGAGGGAAAGGGACCCACATGTGCAAGAATGTTTGTGGCAGCCCTTTTTGTGGTGGCTAGAAACTGGAAACTGAAGGGATGCCCATCAATTGGAGAGTGGCTTAATAAATTATGGTATATGAATGTTATGGAATATTATTGCTGTGTAAGAAACGACCGGCAGAACGATTTCAGAGAGGCCTGGAGAGACTTGCATGAACTGATGCTGAGTGAAACGAGCACAACCAGGAGATCATCATGCACACCAACAACAGTATTACATGATGATCAATTGTGATGGACATGGCTCTCTGCAATAAAGAATTGTCTCAAACCAGTTCCAATTGTTCACTGAAGAAAACCATATACACCCAGAAAGAGGGACATGAAATATGGACCACAACGTAACATTTTCATGATCTCTATTGACATTTGCTTGCATTGTGTTGCCTTTCTCTGATTCTCTTTTTTTTCTTGTAGATAGGATTTTTTTTTTGCATAACTTGTCAAGTATTTCAACATTATTAACATGTAGTGGACTTCCTGCCATCTAGGGGAGGGGAGGGGACTGGGGGTAAAATTTGTATTGGAAAGCTTTGTAAAGATCAATGTTGGGGAACTACCCATACATATGTTATACAAATAAAAAGCTTAAAAAAACTATCTTTATATGCAATTGAAAAAACAAAATACTATTTAAAAATTAATTTAATTTAAAAAAGAAAATTAATTTTTTCTACACTATATGTAAAAAGGACTTAATGTTTGTTGAATTGAATATGCATATATATGTGTATAGGAATGTATTTTATATGCATATTTTGCATGTACAAGTATGTACATATACATTTGTGTATACACATGCTGTATATGTACAAATAGATTAAACATAAATGTATATTGATGTAGGTATGTATTTTATAAATACCCACATATCACATAAATTTCAGTAGGAATCCCAAATCTCTTCAGTAGGTTTTTAGCCATGGCATATGTCATTCCCCATCATTTCGGCCGACTCTATGAGCATAACAATAATGTGTTTATGTTAGTACCCTTGCACAGGCTTGAAGTTTATAGATTTTATGTGCTTCTGGATGATTGATTTTATATATTCAGAGGTCTAGCAAAAAAGATAAACCAGCTAGAATATTATAATGGCAACAGTGGGAATGCAGAAAAAAAAAATCACCAAATAGGTCCTTTGACGTCAGTCTTACTAGAAAGACCTTGGGGTTCAGACTCAGGAAAAAAAAGGTTGTAATTCCAGTTTCTGCATTTACTGGGTAACCCTGATTAAATAAAATAACTTTTCTGAAGTTTGATTTCCTCATGGATGTAAGGTATAAAATATAGGCATATTTTTATACCTATATTTTATATCTTATAGGTATAAGAATATATGAATCAGAATGTAAATTACATACATGTACATATATACTACATATGTATATGACTAACAATAGTTTATTAGTTCACAGAACAACTAACATTATGAGAACCTATGCTCTCTAGGATCAAACCTATTCCTCCAGATTTGTATTCTGCTACTGAGAATGATAACAACAGATTAGGAGTTTATTACCCATTAAGGATTTTACTATTTATAATTTACTATGCAATTTACAACAATTTACAATTTACTATCTAATGGAAGTCTTGTGTTCTTCTTTAGTTTGTTTGGTTCTTAGTAGACAAGAGACAGGTAGAAAGTGGAAATCACTTCTATAGATAGCAACCTTAGAACCAAGGCCTAGACCTATAAGATCTGTCATATTCAAGGTTCTTTGTACTAGGATGTGATTTATAGGTCCTTTAGAAAATAAAATCTAAATTCCAGAATGCAAGGTATCAACAGAGAAATGTTACAGGTACTCAGTCTAGTCACAGAATGTGCTTGTTAGAGATAAACAAATGACACTGGGTTTTCACAATTGCCACTCATTTTACCAGCAATAAATCCAGCTATCACCTTGTGCCTTAGTCTTAAAGGACCTGGAATTTTTTTTTTTTTTTTTTTTTGAATATGGTCTTTTTTTTAATATTCTTCCTTTAATAATCTACCCAGAAATCCCTCAATTTCTCTCTTTCTCTTTAATCTTATCTACTCACCACCCCGGCCTAAGATACACTTCTCCAAGTAGATCTTTTCCCTAGCTTTTTAAATATATTTTCCTCAATCCTTCCAACAATATTACTTAAGAAGTAGAAGGGGCCTTACTGAATTCTAAGTGGGAACATTTCTTTCCAAAGCAATTCTTTCATCTCTTAACTCACCTAGTCTAGAGTCAAAAGCCATAGACTTTCCTCTGCATTTTGCCTCTCAAAAGTTGTATGAGTTTGGGAACATCATTTAGCTTTTCTGAACTTTTGTCTCCTTATTAATAAAATGGGATTAACTACTTTGACTATCTTTCAAAGTTGTTATGAGGATCAGATGGAAAAGAAATGTGGATATGCCATTTCAGACTTAACTTATACCATGCTACCACTGGGAATACCTAATAATAATAATGATAAATTTAAAATAAGATTCTTGCCCTTAAAGGAATTCGAAGTCCAAATATCCTATTAAGTGGTAAGATGTTTATTATGCCTCAGTGCTGCACTCCACACTGGAGATACAAACAAAAACATTTCCTGCCTTCAAGGAATGTATATTCCATCAGAGGAAACAATATGTACATGTCTATTTTCAAAGGAGATACTTACAGAGGAGTCATAGACACCATTTATAAATATATGTTTTGTTCAATCATTTCTAGCCTAGAGACAATCTAGTGTTCAGCTTGGAAATTGAGTTAAATTGGTAATTCAGGAGGTGAGAGTGGGGAATAACTATATTTTAAGATTGCATTCATGGATTCAATATGAAAAAGAACTATAATATTTAAGAACACTAAATGGTAACTGACTACCTTTTTCTTTTAATTTACAAAGCTTTGGCGTGGATACCAAGATTAAAGGCCTCTCTAAGGGCACACTATCACACAAAGATAAAAGACATCTTAGACATATAAGTCTAATCCCTCTATTTCAGAAATAAAGTACCTTAGGACCTATATTTCTGAAAGTCAGTCGACGATAAGCATTTATTAAATACTTGCTATGTGTCAGGCAAAATGTAAATATTGGGAATGCACATAAAAATAGAAAGGCTGTCCTTAAAATCAAAGTAGCTTATATTCTGAGGAGGAAGACATCACATAAAAAGAAGCTAATAAGCATCTGGAGATGGGGAAGGGGAAAAAACGTGCTAATAGATGAGTCAGTTCAACAGTAATGAGACATGGTTGTCTTGAGTGTCCTCCTTAAATATTGGCACTGGCAAGAGCCATCAGATCATGGAGATTATTCCCTCCTGCAGGGATGAAACCCAATCTCTTTAAGGGCAAATAATGTTTTTTGTTTTGTTTGCTTTGACTTACATTCCCAGTGCTTGCTAATTGTTATCATTAATGTTGTTCAGTTATTTGTCACAGCTAACTCTTTATGACCCCTTTTGTGTTTCTCATGGCAAAGGTGGTTTGCCATTTCCTTTAGCTCATTTTACAGATGGGGAAACTGGGACTAGAATGGTTAAGGGAATTGCCCAGCATCACACCACAAGAGTGACCGGACCCAGTACTCTACCTACTATGTCACCTAGCTATGAACCTCAGTACTATATTTCTTTTCCAGAGAGTATGAACAGAAATGCTTTGCTTCCTACTTAGATCTGAACTTAATGGTACAGTAAGGGAGACTAAAAACTGGTAGTTTGATTCAAGCAAATTACGCATAAATCAGCATCCATTATAGTAATAGACACTAAGATACTAAGTAATAGATCAATGTCACATAATTGAATATGGGGGGTCACGAAAAATATGGCAACAATAAAATGTTTCTGAATGTAAGGACCAAAAATTAATTCAAAATCAAATGCATAATGAATCTGAGCTGTTTCTGGTAGCACTTGCAAATCATTAATTCCTAACAGACCACTTTGCACTGTGTATGCAGGAATGCTGTCACAAGCTCAGATTCAAGATGGAGTTGTATAAAAATTTCTCAGGCAAAAAAGGTTTGTAAATGGAAAAAGTTTATGAAGCTGCCTTTGTAGAAATACAATAATCTTTAATTGCATTCAAAAGATAAAATTTATAAACAGGTTATCCATATCTCAATAATAGTTCATGTAAAAATAGTTGGGGCTTTTAGTCAATACGCAATTTTTTAGACAAAATGTTGAGGAACCAATGCTAATCTTCTGTCACAAAGGGCATTCTTCATGATATGATCTGTAAATAGATAAACTGATAAATCTGTTCCAAAGACACCAAAACAAAACATGGTAAAAATTCTAGAAGATCCTTATATACCTATCTTCCAGTATCTATCTGTATTATTATCATGAGGAAGAAAATGAGAGTAAGTGGCCCAATGGATAGAATACTGGGCCTGGAGTCAGAAAACCCTGAGTTCAAATATGAGTTGAGATACTACTTCCTAGCTGTTTGACACTGGGAAAGTCTTAGTGTCACTTTTCCTTCCTTGATCTGTAAAAAATAATACATCTACCTCCTGATTTGTTGTGAGAATGAAATGAAATTTTTAAACATCAAAGTATAATATAAATGCTAGTTGTTTTTTACTCCACAGGGCAGAATCAATGGATATGGGAAGAAGTTTAGAGAGAGATTTAAGTTTGACACAAGGAAAACAATTTCTGATCATTAGAGGCACCCAATAGAGAAATGAGCCTTATCAAGAGATATATATCCCTATGGCAGATGCCTTCAAGCACAGTATGAATTTCTACAGTATTAAGATGTTGTAGAGAGAATTTTTGGTCAGCTATGTTGTGTACTAGGTGACCTTTAAGGTAACTTCCAACTCTGAACATTACGTTTTTCTAGCAGGCAACAGCTCCTCATTGTCTGCCCAAAGGTTCCTGAAATATATTCTTTGGGTTTCCTCTCTAATAGCAATATTTTCCCCTCTCCCCTTTATATTTCTGGAATTGGTTTCCAAAGGCTAAGAAACAGACGTGTGATCCTTTTTTCAATGAAATGCTCCAGAGAGAAGCAAAATGTGTATACCAAAGATAGGCAGCCAGCACAGAAATATTATCTTCTTATATACATTTTTATTTTCTATCATCTATTTATTCACACATAGTAATTTACATTTGCAGTATTTTACCAGATTGTTTGACCCATTTCCTTATACGTCTGAGAATGAACAATGCTTTGGGGTTCTCATATGCTCTCATCAAAATTTGGGTTCAGATTTTCCTGTGAATTTCCAAGGGAAAGGGGAATCAAGTAAACATACAAACCTATGAAGAGTGTTTGAAAGCAGAAAACTAAAATGTAGCTGAACTGTAGGAGTAGAAAGATCAAAGTCAATGTACTGAAACACACATATACAGAAAGAGACAGAGAGAGAAAATAAAAATTGGGACATGTTATTTCATTCCATTTTGATTTACAATTAAAAGACAATCCAATTTCACATAAAGCACAAAGAGTCAGGAAAACAAATGCCAAAGATGCTTTAAAGTAATCCTCAGAACAAATAAGGAAAGAGAGGTTTAGGATTAGTGTATCTGGGAGCAGGTACAGAGAAATCAGAGCTCTTTCCTTCCCTGGGATTCTAAAAAGGTCACACCCTAACAAATGCCAAGCTGCTTTTTGAGACTAGAATGTATATTTTTCAGAAAATTGTGGCTACATTCAGAAATAAACATAACATTGAAAACAAAAGAGAAAGATAAAGTCTATCAGAGAGATTATAAATGCTAATCCTAGCACTTCTATAACACATAGGAGACACCCAATCAATGCTTGTTGAATTGTATTTAGCACAAAGATAATGATAAGGACACAGTACTCAATAATTTCCCAAAATAGGCTCACTAACATGTTAGATTTTGTTCTGTCACAGTTCCCCTGTCTCAGTTTCCCTCAATTGTTTTGTCTCAGTTTCCCAATTGTACTGCCTGGTGGCAACCCCCCTTTCTGGCCATTAGAATTGAGATAATTGGGGCTACAGATTTATGGCCACTGGCACTCCAAAGAGTCATAAAACCTCCAGATACCCTATCTCAAATACCTAGACATACCCCTTATCTTTACAGCCCCAGACTCAGTGGCTCCTAGCTTCTTCCCAAATTTATCAGAATTTATGATCCTTCCTCCATACCCCCAACCTGTCAGAACTGAATTTATAGTTCTTTCCTAGAACTCCAATTCCCCCTGTGCTCTGCCCCTCCTTCTGCCTTTGTTTCCTTGAGCAACAGAGCCCTATAAAAATCCTTGGAGCTCCTCACTGGAGGGCTGGATACTTTGAGATCCAGATGGCTGGCTAATATGGCTGCCAGTCTAAACTCTGCACTACTATCAATAAAATCTCTAATCTCTAATACTGCCTCAGCTTCAGCCACTGCATTACAATTTGATATTTAGTGGATATTTAATAAATGCCTTATTATTTAATAAATGTTTGTTGGCTTTACTTCACATGCCATGTGGAATTTAGATGGTTTGTTTTTTATATATCTACCACAAATTCATTGACCAAGATGGGCTAGCTCATCTGTTATTTATGAAATAATAAATTCAGGTTAATAACTTTTGCAAGTAGTGCCTATAATTAATCATGTGGAATCAGTTTAGAAGGGAGTTTTCTCCTTTTTATTCCTGCTGTATATATACTCTACAATACTAAAATAAGAAGGGCAATTGATGATTAGATAACATATTTTTTATCAACTAACATTGAACAGAAAAAGATAAACATGACCTGTAGAATAACACAAATAGACATAACTATTTCATTCCTCAATAGATAACCAATCAAAGGATTTGAAGAAATAAGTTGTTTAAGAAATTCTTACTGAATGATTATTGATTAATTTGTTTATCCAGTGTGTGATCATAGTACTAGTTTTAAATACAAAGGATTTTTTTTATTCATATAACATAGCAAAGATTAGAAGTAGAAAGTCTTGCTCTCCAAAAAACACACAAATAAAACCTTAGAAATTACAAAGCTCAAAGCATCATAAATTTAGAACTAGAAGAGACCAAGTCCAAGGTCATTTTACATGGGAGAAAATCCTGCTTGACCTTTCCCTTAAAAAGAAGTACAATGGAGGAGATAAGAAATAAATTTTTTGTTAGGAGTCTACTGTATCCCAAACATTGTTCTAAGCACTTCCTTGAGCCTAAGCTTCCTCATCTCTAAAACTCAGAGGTATTACTAAATTATTTCTCAAGAACCTCTCAAGACTTAATCTATGATCCTCTAATTCCAAATTCCTATAACAGGTAGATCAATTGGTAGCTCTACCATATGCCAGTTCTGCCATGTGCCCTCTTCCTGCAATTTCTTTTATATTGACTACTCCTGTTTTGGTCATCTTTATTTATTGGATATGAGATGAAACTGCAGAGCTGCTCTGATTTTTATTTCCCTTATGTTTAATGATTTGGAGAAATCTGTCATGTGTTTGCTTACCATTTGTAATTCTTTTAAGAATGATCTATTTTTAATCCTTATTTGTAATTTATTTGTTCAAATACTGTGATTGGCTATCTATTGAGGAATAAAACAGTTATTTTGTGTTATTTGTGCTATTATCCTATAGGCCATTTTATCTTTTTCTATTCAGAGTGAATTGATAAAAATATGTTCTCTAATAATCAATTTCCCTTCTTATTTTAGTGACAATCATTATATTCAAACAATGGCTTTTTAATTTTATGACAGCAAAATTCCTTTTTTTTTTCTTTTGTGATTGCTTCTACTATTTCTTATTCCCAAAACTGTTTCCCAGACATAATTATAAATAGTATATGATTTGATTCTTTTCTAATTTTTTAAAAATGCTATGACCTTTAAAAGTCCATTCACAAATCTATTTTGACTTTATTGTTTTATATGGTACAAATGTCAGCCTAAACTTAACAGGTAACATATTGCTTTCTAATTTTCTAGGGACTTCTTATCAAATAGGGAGCATTTCCCCATATAATTTAAATATTAAATTATTGGGTTTGATAATTTATTTTTCTTGTCTCCCTAAACTGTTTTACTGATCTATTTCTTTAATTTTTTAACCAATTACATTCAGTTTTTATAATATTGATCAAATTTTAAATTGTAACAAGGAGATAAAAGGAAAGCTACTAAAATCCTCCCATCCCCCCATTTCATTAACTGGTTTTTATTATAGTTTATGAGTTTTAGAAGATCTGGTTGGTGTCTATTGGTGGAGCTTTAGTTTTAGTTTCTGTTCTCTAGATTTGGATACATTCTTAGCAGTAACTACCTCCAGAAAATCTGAAACAGTCCCTAGGGGAATGCTTCAAATAAATTCTCTCCTTATCCTTTTTCTCTTTGAAAGAAAAGCTTTACCTTTTAGATAATAGCAATGTCTCTTTGGAAAGACTCTGGAGAACTTTGTATCATTAGTAATCACACCCCTAGACATCTACTTTGTTTTAGGGAGGGAAAAATGAGACATCTCATCAGGGCTGAAAGTTTGAATGAATTCTGTGGTTAAATTGAACAAATGTCTGTTGAGTTGAATTGATTTAGCGAATTGAATTAATTATATATTACATATATTTATAAAGCATTAAGCAGAATTTGAATAAAAGAAATTAGAAAGACATTAAGAGAAAAATAACCATTGTGCAGGTAAAGTCAATAAAAGTGAGATCACATTTAGACAATATTTCAAGCTAGGGAAAAATGGCCTAGGAAAATAATATTGCTTGGCAGTCTGGCAATTTTACATCTTGTGAGTCATTTCCCAAATTATAGGAGAAATATTACATTTTGCAAAGACAGTAGGCAATGTGCAACTTTAGGAGTTAGTTATAGTCTGAGTGTTATGAACAGCTGTCTCCACATAAGAGTTATTGGTTGGATACCAAGAAAAAAACATATGACCATAATGATGGAAATGTGTTACCAAAGGAATACAAACACTTGAAAATGGAAAGGAAGAGGATTTTCTAGAGGGGAAAAGTAAAAGAAGATAGCAGTTAATATGTTAAATACAATTCTTCTGCAGAAAAATTTAAATGAGGATTAATCTAAAAGGTGCCTCCAAAGAAAGGGATAAATCAATAGCAGAACAAAAGAAGGTAGAATTAGAAAAGCTAACTAGTTAGTTGGAAACAAGACAAACCATTTTTCATTCCAACTAAGTCTGTGGGGGGGAAAGAGGTTAGATGATCAACACATAGTAGAAATTCAAAATAAAAAATTAAAGAATAGCTTTACATTCACTAATGCTTAATTGCTGCTAAGGCAAGCAGAAAATTGTGAAGACTTTGAATTTGAATTATGTGTTGGATAACAAAGCTCAACTCTGATACTGTGACAGAATATTCAATTAACCCAGATTGAACAGAATAGAGGCCAGGGGCTATAGTTTGTTGATAGATTCATGTAACTCACCTCAGCAGGAAGGAAAAACCTGTTAAAGAGTCTATTACTGAGATTACTAGGTGTCCTTCCAAATTTGTTAAAAGTAATTGAGACCAGTTGTGTACCCTGAAAAAGGACAGAGCTATAGCTTGGATTGCAAAAATATGGCAAACATGCTCCAATTTCATAAAGAATTTACTAGGGCTAAACTGTCCAAGATACCTTAGAATATACCTATTGTTTTGAAATCTGCCATTAGTATACCAAAATTTCAAACCAGAGGCTGAATGAAAAGAACAGGGGTTCTTTATCTGTAGTCCATGGGTACATTATGTGGATACCATGAACTTGACTGAAAAAAGTGACATATTTTTACTTCCAGTAATCTTTATTTTCCTTTCTATTCCTATGTATTTAGTTTTAGATACTTTAAAATGCTGTTTCAAGAAATTCATAGGTGTCCCCAGATTGTCAAAAAGAACAATAAATCAAGAAAAGATTAAGAACTTGCATTGTATTTCCTTTATTTGATTATTCTTTCTTGCAAATTCGATGTCTCCTGCACAAAAATGATGTGTGGAAATAAGTATACATATATTCGATTTGTCAAGTATTTTAACATAATTAACCTGTAGTGGATATCCTGCCATCTACGGGAAGGGTGGGGAATTGGGGGGGAAAAATTTGTAACAGAAAGCTTTGTAAGGGTTAATGTTGAAGAATTACCCATACATATGTTTTGCAAATAAAAATTATTAATAAATAAATATATATTTTAAAAAATTATTTTCTTTTCATAGATCCCCAAAATGTATCTCACAACAAAGCATAACTCCAAGGAGAATTTCCTGAATATCATGTTAGGAGATGATTTTAGAAGCAGCATGGTATTGTTAAGGTGGGAGAAATGAGAGGTGAGAGATACCTACCCTAACAGCAATGGGGTCCCGAGGCTGGTGTCACAGGTTTTTGTGAAAGAGTTTGCAGTCTGATCTCCAAGGGAGGTTTTTGGCAACAAAAAAGGCGGGGAGGGGGTTTCATAACGCTGAGTTTCAGATAGGAATTAGTGAAGGTTTGGATACAGAATCTTGTCTTTTATTAACCTTCTATGGTTGTGACACTGTGTCCCCCTGATCTTTGGGGAAGGTGGACCTGGGTTGGAAAAACCCTAAATCTCAACCTCTCCCACTTTGGGGAGCAACTCCACCCTCCTATTCAAAGGGGAAACTGCCATAATAATCTCCACCTATAATTAAATTGGAGATCTTGGCCTGGGGCATAATTATCACTCATTAATGATTAATCTCTCAGTTCATCTGGAGGTAGCTCCCTAGTCCCATCTGTACCCAAACTTTCACTAATTCCTATCTGGAACTGGTGCTGGGCTACCACTGAGTAGCTTCTCAGCATAATGAACCCCTGTTTTTGTTTGTTTGTTTGTTTTGCTCTTTTTGTTTTGTTTTTGCCAAAAACCTTAACTGGAGATCAGATTAGTTAGAAAAAACCTGTGACACCGCCCTGGAGACCCCATTGCTGTTAAGGCATCTCTCATTCCTCATTTCTCACACCTCAACACTATGATGGAAAGAGAGATGGACTAAGTAGGTAGGAAGACCTTGGTTAAAGTTTACCTCTGAAAGAGACTAGATGTATGACCTTGGACAAATCACTTATCTCAATATTCTAGGAAAATCTCTAGATCCATCTTTGTTGTTCATCATTCATTTTTGAATAGGACCAATAACATCAGGAAGGTAATGTCTTGATTTGGGAGTGATTTGGATTTATGAGGCAGAGCTTTGCAGAGTCATTAAGTCCCACTCTCTCCTCCAGAGTCATCAAAGTCCAGTAGTAAGATATAGCTCAGGACAACTTGCAATGGCCCAGAATGCAGTGAGAGACCTTGGCCTTTTTAGGCGAAGGTCTTTCCCAGGTCTCAGTTTATTTGGGGTAAGACCCCTTTAGTAATTAAAAGCTAGATAAAGATGACCAACTTTTCCTTCACAAAAAATCAGATAGGGGAATATATTTACACTTACACTTTTTGAGCCATCAAAACCCCAAAAACCAGCACATGAGGATTGGACTGGGACTTATTATTTGCTAATCAGTGAAAGCCAGAATGATTTGAGTTTAAAGGTAGTCAAGTAGCTCTATTTGAATTGCAATGGGCTTTATCCACACCTGTTTTTTTCATATTTCAAAAAATCATAAATAAAAATTACATGAGACAAAAGAGTTGATTGTCCCAGTTTTTAGAAAAGACAAAAAACATGATAGAGTAAAAAAGTAAGAAAGAAAAAAAAATCCAGTAGTTGCCATCTAGGGGAGAGTGAGGAGGAAGGGGAAGAAAAATTGGAACACAAGGTTTTGCAAGGATTAATGTTGAAAAATTATCCATGCATATGTTTTGAAAATAAAAAGCTTTAATTTAAAAAAGGAAAAAAACCCAGGACAATAAATTATAGATTATAATTTTAATTTATTATAATTATAAATTATAATCTTCATTGTTAGAGGGAGTTTCTTCATTCCCTATACTAATGAAATCACAAGTTTCATCCCCATCATAATGTTAAAAAGAAAAAAAATAAATGTGACATGATTAAGTCAGACAATTGGGGGAGGATGTGAAGGGAATGAATGATGGTGATGAGAAATTTCTCTGAATTCCTATAACCCCAGAGTTTATGCAGTTTTTCTACATAGAAAAATAAATGTACAACTTAGAAAAATCTAGGATGTTTGCCTGGTAGGCCATCGCAAAACATGAAGGGAACCAGAACAATTTTTCCAAGAGGCAGTAACTTAATGGAGAGTGGGAGAAAGGTTGATTTCACACCGTTCTCATGATAATTAATCATAGGATTAACATTCAATAAAATCCTATTCCTCCATCACCCATTATTGTCCAACATTTCTTAACTTTCAGTTATGGCTTTTAGTGGCTAAACAAACACCCAAACTTTTTCATTCTTTTCTCAGCTTTGGTCCCACAGAGAACTTAAAACAGCTTAATCATGATCTAGACTCATACAATAGCAGTTGTAGATATAATTTTTTTTAACCACATACTAGACTCTTTTCAACAATGACTTGATCCAAGACAATTCCAATAGACTTGTGATGGAAAATGCCATCCACATCCAGAGAGAGAACTATAGAGACAATGTGGATCTAAACATAGTATTTTCACCGTTTTGGTTTTGTTTGTTTGCTTGTTCTTTTTCTTTCCTCTTTTAAGCAGATTCTTCTTGTCCAGCATGACAAATATGGAAATATCTTTAGAAGAATTGCACATCTAACATATCTGATTACTTGCTGTCTTGGGGAGAGGGGAAGGAAGGAGGAGAAAAGAATTTGGGAAGTTTTTGCAAACATGAATGTTGAAAACTATCTTTGCATGTATTTGGAAAATTAAAATACTATTTTAAAAAAAAGAAAAAAAATAACCTTATGTCTATGATAGGTGTCTTTTGCTCCCAAGCAGCAGTCAGTGATAAAGATTTTGAAGTTCAAAAGATAAACAGGATTTTATAGACTGCAAACTGTATTATAGAGCTAAGATTATCTTTATTTCAGAAACACATCCCTTTTCTAAATGTCCTTATTTCTGATGAAGTGACAATTCTTCTAGGTTCAGTCCTATAATGTTATCCTTAACTGTTTAGTTCCACTGCCTCACATTCAATTAGCTGATAAATGTTGTTAGTGCTACCTTCATAGAAACTCTCACATGCTCCTTTCTTTCCACTTACAGAACCCCTACCTTAGTTGGTAAAATTCATCACTTCATTGGGCTCCTTTCCTGAAGTCTAGCCTTACTTCAATTCATTTTCCACATATCTTATACAATGATATTTATGCAATTTTGTCACTCCCCTACTCAAATTGTAGTCCTTTCCGATTGACTCTAGAAACAAATATTTTATCCTTAAGTCATACTTTATAAACTGTGGATTTTTGTACAGGGTTCATTATACACATGTATACACACATATACTTAGGGCTTATACTAAAAACATCTTCACAGTTGTATATAATAAAAATAAAAATTAGAGATTATTACTCTAGAGACAAGGAACAACTTGGAAGCAGTAAATTCAGTGTCATATATAAACACTAGTTATTTACACAGAACTCACCAATACTTGAACCAATAAAGTTCTTGCCTCAGGAGGCTTCCCTTAGTTTTCTCAAGAGAAAACAAGAAAAGGTAGGAATAGCAGCCTAAGTAGCATAAATAGTAATAAGAGTTTAAGATAATAAACTTATAGATTTAAAGCTCTTTGAAGATAAGTTGAACTCCTTATTTTGTTAATGAAGATAATAAAGTCAGAAGTAAGGTGGCATTAAATGCTACATAACTATTGTCTAAGGTGGGATTTAAACAGTTCTTCCAAATTCATCACTTAATCTTTTTTCTAAGAACTTTTGGATCACCTTGAGGTTAGAGGCAACATAAAGATAAAAAATGAGCCTTTTTTTTTTAAAGATTTAGAGCCATGAATTTTGCCTAAGAGGAAGCTATAATTCTTTTGGTATAGGGGGTTCTTGGAAGAGAAAAATTCTTTTTTATCATTTGGCCAATTCTGATTTTTAAGGAGTTATTTTCATGACTATTATCTGTGCTTTTTTAAAAAAATCAAGCTGTCAATTATTTTTCATAATATTGTTACATATCATTTATTTTTTCTTACTGCTCTTCAATGATTTTTAATTTTTAAAAAAAATCCCTTTGTTTAGCTCTTCAAGGAATTTATGTTGAGCTTGTTTCAAATCTCTGTGGTTCTTTGAAGCATTAGTTATAGATTTTTTTTCAAGTCATTGACTTCTGAGTTTGTATCTTAAGCTTCCCCAATACCCTAGTAGATTTTTTGATCAGTTTTTGTTGTTGTTGTTGTTGTTTTTATTATGTGCCCATTTTCTAAGCCTGCTTCTTTATGTTATAATTGGGCTTTGTTCACCTGTGAGAGGTGGGGGATGACTGGTCTCAACTTCTGTCGTTTTTGCTGCTTTCACAGCTTTGTCTGGGAGCCTATATATTTTTGGTGCTTCCCATATGGTATGTACTGCAAAAAGATCTGTTCATTAACTTTAGATGTGCTGTGCTCCTGTGCTTTGCTCCTTGTCAACTGATACTGTTTTCTTCCTGCCCTAGAATTGTTAACTAGACCTAGATATTGGGTAATAGAACTGTTAAATGAGCTCAGTATTGCTACAGAGGTCCTTTGGTTTTAGTATCTTTACTATTTCTGGGATATGGACAGCTCCCTGCTCTTATTGCTATTGTACTCCTCTACATTTGTACTTCTGGTCATCCTCTATCCCAGTGTCTGCTTCTTTAAGCTGTTGTAGGCTGGAAAAATGAGTCATTGAGTTTAACTTGGCTTTCTCACTTGGAATTCCGTTTACTATGTTTTCTGTGGTTGTTAATTAAGAAATTTTGGAGGAACTTTGACAGTTGTGGTCCTTTATTCCATCCCTTCAATCTACTCCCAAACTACTACCAGTGAGGATCAGAACTTTCACTGAAACTTATTGTCTTAGGTCTAGAGTGATTTATACTTGACTTTTTTTTTTTAAAGAAGGTAAAAGAGGCCATTCTCTGCCTCATTTCCTACCTAACCTTAGTAAGTGACTGGGTGTTGCTTCAGTCAAATGGAGATCAGTTAAAGACCTTAGTTTAAAAGGACCCAGCTCTCCTACTGCATCCAGAGCCATTTCCTGATCTATATCTGGCACCTGGACCCAGATGACTCTGGAGGGGAAAGTGAGGCAGGTGGCCTTGCCCAGCCTTCCCTCACTTCAATTTAATTCACTTATATGTCATGGCCTCATTCCACTGATGTCATGGTTCTTTTGGAGAACAAAGGACAAACAATGACAGTTACCTATGGCATTAAGAAGTCAATTATTTGCTCAGGGACTTAGGACTAGTTCAAATTAGAGGCAGGACTTGAACCCAAATATTGCTGCCTCTGAGGCCAACTTTCTCCTGAACAATACTGTTTCTCTGAAAAGGTATGGTAATAAAGGTGGGGTTTGTACTTAATCAACAAGGGAAGAAGGAAGTGTAAACATTGACAAGAACTTGAATGCACCTAAAATATAGGAGCAAAGAATGAAAAAACAAATAAAAAACCAAAAATAGCAGAATAAGTTCATTCTTATGAAGAAAAAGTTCATTAAATCAGCAATAACTAGATACCTTGTGACTTGACAAAAGTTGTCTAAATTGCAGGGTAAGAAATACTTGAAACAGGAAGTGACATCTAAAATGCAATTCTCTAAAGACCATGAGAGAGATTCTCTAATGAATAGGGAATGATTTTCACATTTAATTTCACAGATCCTGGAATTCTGGCATGAATGTGGTAAAATGAGCTAAAATCACCCTACTGGAAGGGTAAAAGCTAGCAAATTCATATGAGGGCCTTGATGTCATTTTCTGACAAATGAGTAATTTGTTGTTATATTTGGCATGCTATGTGGAATGGTTTTTAAATTTATAATGGGATGGAAATTAGGTTTTGATATAAGTTTAATTGGAGATTTTCTATCTACTATTCCAGAATACATTTATTTAGTTGGTGATATTAGTTGGGAGATAAAATTGCCCAACCATGGAATATTTGATCATTGTTGTGAATAGTAATTGGAAATAGCACCACACCTTCACAGATGTGACATGCATTTACAGTATCAACCATTCCCTGTGATTTTTTTTTAATGCAACCAACATGGAGTCCCAAAATTGTAAGAAAAAGGAATAGAGTAATTCTTCCCTAAGGGAAAAAAGTCATCTATATTACTATTATAAATAAATGCTGATTTTAAATTTTATTTTTATATTTGGAGGGAAATTATATTAATGTCCTTTGCCTCTTTATATGACTTCCTCAGTTTGTATAACCATTCATTTATACTAATATCCATGGTTTCATGGGTTTAAATTTTTTTTCATTAGTTCTTGTGGTTAAAAGGAAAAGAAATCATAATCTGGTGACCAACCCTCTGGTGATGATCATCACCTATGAACTTGGCATTACATTTTGGGCAGTACGATTAAATTTGAAAAAAAAATCTATGAGCCTGTGCTACTAATGGTGACAGAAGGATTTTTAATTTACATTGGTGGCATTGGGAGTATGACATGTTCAGTCTAGATGATATGAAATGATGGACAAGGGATATGAGGATAAAACAGGATTAGATTAAATGCCAAGGAATATTATGTATTGAATGTACTTTTTTTCCCAAAAAATACTGATTTTTTTTCCTCTGGGAGACATTATTGAGTTAAGCTAATAGTAATTAAGTATAGAAGTATAATATTTACTTTAGTTCTAAGAATTATTTGTATATTGACTTTTGGAGTTAATTGCTAGTTATGATATTTTGCAAAGCCAAATTATGGCATCCTTACACTTTGGGGGAAAAAAACACAACACATAAGAATGAAGGATTGTGCACAATGGAATTCAGGGCTAGAGAAGCTTAACAACTGAAGGTAATGTCAAGATGTGAAATGTGTTTCTATATATCATTGTCCTCAAAGAGGAGAGCTGGAAAAAGAAGAAAACCCTGAGGCTAGAGGCCCATTTCAAAATGATTCTTTTATGTTTGGTACTCATTGAAGTATTTCATGTGGCACAGCAGATGGAAATTATCAGTAGGAAAGTATTAATGAAAATTGTTAATATTGAGAGTTTTGAAAAGCACAGAAATTTGGATAATAGATCATCCAGGTTGAAAAGTAGGTGAAGTAAGACCCCTGCTCATTCTCAAAAAATCACAAAGATAGAAAATTAGCTTTTTGATGGTGATAGTCTTCTAATATATGTCCTTACATATATGTGTATATGTATATAGTGCATATGTACATACAAGTGATAATAAATAGTATATCTTTTTCTGTTCACGATTGTGGTTTTTCCATCTTGAGAATATGCCCTGATTGAGGGCAGGTGTTCTGGCAGACTTGCCTTGTTTAAGGAGTAACTTGGACTTAATCCTAGCCCCCACTGGCCCAGAACCTTAAGTTAATTTGCCAAATTGCCCCAGGGCAAAGAACTTCAGCCGCCATTTTTTCCGAGCCTTAAAAAGACATCCACACTGTGTAAAAAAAATGAAGAAGCAAAAGAGAGCTCTCACCATAGACAGCTTCTATCGAGAGAAAGAAGGGCTGACCCCAGATCCTGAGGTTCCTTTAGACAAAACTCCAGAGGAAGTTATTAAGGACCATCACTGGTCCCCTTTTCAAAAGGCCTTTCTGGAAGATTGCATAAAGAACCTCAAAAGAGAGCTGGAGGATTATTGGGAAATAAAATTGAAATCAGTGCAAGAAGGATACAATATCTTGCAAGAAAGATATGATGCCCTGCAAAAGAGATATGAAAAAGACACCAAATATTGAAAAATAAAATTAGTGAAGTGGAAAAAGACAAAAATGCACTGAAAAATAAAATTAGTGAAGTGGAAAAAGACAATAATGCGCTGAAAAATAAAATTAGTGAAGTGGAAAAAGAGTGCAATGAACAAAAAAATTCAATTGGCCAGTTACAAAAGGAGCTTAAAAAGGTAACTGAAGAAAACAACACTTTAAAAATAAGAATTGAACAAATGCAAGTGAATGACTCAATAAGACTTCAAGAATCAGTCAAACAAAAACAAAAAAATGAAAAATTAGAAGAAAATATGAAATATCTCCTAGGAAAAACAACTGACTTGGAAAATAGATCTAAGAGAGACAATCTACGGATTATTGGATTTCCTGAAAGCGATGATGAAAAAAAAGAATCTAAATACTATCTTCCAGGAAATCCTGAAAGAAAACTGCCCTGAGATTGTAGAATCAGAAGGCAAAATCACCATTGGAAGAATTCACCGATCACCTGCTGAAAGAGACCCCAAAATTAAAACCCCAAGGAATATCGTGGCTAAATTTCAGGACTATCGCACCAAGGAAAAGATTCTACTAGCAGCTAGAAAGAAACAATTCAAATACCAAGGATCAATAATTAGAATCACAGACGATCTGTCGGCCTCCACATTGAAAGATCGAAGGGCCTGGAACCAGATATTCCGAAGGGCAAAGGAACTTGAATTACAGCCAAGAATAACCTATCCAGCTAGAATGAGCATTATCCTCCAGGGAAGAAGATGGTCATTCAATGATATAGGTCAATTTCACCTATTTCTAATGAAAAGACCAGATCTGAACAAAAAATTTGACATCCAAACACAGAACTCAAGAGAAGCATAAAAAGGTAAAAAGGAAAGGACTCTTGAGAACTTTATTTCTACTATGAGGATACTTAAAATTTGGGGGTATAATTAACTAGATATTACTTTGATAATATGAAAGAGAAAACTAGAGGGTGAAAGGTTGTCATACTGGGGAAAAGAGGGAAAAAGTGGTAAAATAAGATCTAAAAAAAGGAGGTAACAACAAGGTAAAATCTCTTGAAGAGGCAAAGAAAACCTAATATAATTGAGAGAAAGAGGGGAGGGAGATGAGCATCCTAATATAATTGAGAGAAAGAGGGGAGGGAGATGAGCATTGTATAAATCTAACTCTCATCAGGTTGGGTTCTAAAAGTGTATATCAGACACTTGATTTCACATAGAAACTTGTCTGTTGCTAGAGGGAAGTGGGAGGGAAAAGAGGAAAAGAAAGGGATAAACTAATAGAAGAATCAGGGGAAAGGAGTAAAAAAAGGGGGAGGGGATCTAAAGGGTGGTGGATTGTTTGGGGGAGGGGATAATCAAAAGCAAATTACTGAGGAGGGGGGAAGGGAGAAAGGGGAAAGGAAAGGGAAAAACATAACTTGGGTAAATAAGATGGTAGGAAATAAAGAATTAGTTATTCTAACTGTGAATGTGAATGGGATGAACCCTCCCATAAAGCGGAAGCAGACAGCAGACTGGATTAAAAACCAGAATCCCACAATATGTTCTCTACAAGAAACACATCTAAAACGTAGCGACACATACAGGGTGAAGGTAAAAGGCTGGAGCAGAACCTATTATGCTTCAGGTGAACAAAAAAAAAAGCAGGGGTAGTAATCCTTATCTCAGATCAAGTAAAAGCCAAGATAGATCTAATCAAAAGAGATAAGGAAGGAAACTATGTTTTATTAAAGGATACCATAGATAATGTAGTAATATCAATACTAAATATATATGCACCAAGTGCAATAGCATCCAAATTCCTAGGGGAGAAATTAAGAGAGATGCAAGAAGAAATAGATAGCCAAACTATACTAGTAGGGGATCTCAACCTTGCTTCTCAGAATTAGATAAATCAAACCACAAAATAAACAAGAAAGAAACTAGGGAGATAAACCAATTGTTAGAAAAGTTAGGTATGATAGATCTATGGAGAAAATTGAATGGAGACAGTAGGGAGTTTACTTTTTTCTCAGCAGTCCATGGAATTTATACAAAAATTGACCATGTGTTAGGGCATAAAAACCTCAAAATCAAATGCAGAAAGGCAGAAATAGTAAATGCATCTTTTTCAGATCATGATGCAATGAAAATCACATGCAATATAAGGCCAGGAGAAAATAGACCAAAAGTTAATTGGAAATTAAATAATCCAATCCTGAAGAATGAATGGGTGAAAGAGCCAGTCATAGACACAATCAATAATTTCATCCAGGAGAATGACAATAATGAGACAACATACCAAAATTTGTGGGATATGGCCAAAGCGGTTGTAAGGGGCAGTTTTATACCTCTAGATGCTTACTTGCATAAAATAGAGAAAGGAAAGATCAATGAATTGGGCTTATTATTAAAAAAACTAGAAAAAGAACAAATTAAAAACCCTCAATTAAATACCAAATTGGAAATTTTAAAAATAAAAGGAGAAATTAATAAAATTGAAAATAAGAAAACTATTGAATTAATAAATAAAACTAAGAGTTGGTTCTATGAAAAAACCAACAAAATAGATAAGCCTTTAGTTAATTTGATTAGAAAAAGGAAAGAGGAAAATCAAATTGTTAGTCTCAAGAATGATAAGGGAGAACTTTCCTCCAATGAAGAGGAAATCAGAGCAATAATTAGGAGTTACTTTGCCCAACTTTATGCCAGTAAGTTTGATAATCTAAATGAAATGGAGGAATATCTACAAAAATATAGATTGCCCAGGTTAACAGAAGAGGATATAAAGTATTTAAATAGCCCCATATTAGAAAAAGAAATAGAACAAGCTATTAACCAACTCCCTAAGAAAAAATCTCCAGGGCCAGATGGATTTACATGTGAATTCTACCAAACATTCAAAGAACAATTAATTCCAATACAGTACAAACTATTTGAGAAAATAGGGACAGAAGGTATACTGCCAAATTCCTTCTATGAGACCGATATGGTGCTGATAACTAAACCAGGTAGGGTGAAAACAGAGGAAGAAAACTATAGACCAATTTCCCTAATGAATATTGATGCAAAAATTTTAAATAAGATATTAGCAATGAGATTACAGAAAGTTATCCCAAGGATAGTACACTGTGACCAAGTAGGATTTATTCCAGGGACGCAGGGCTGGTTCAATATTAGGAAAGCTATCAGCATAATTAATTATATTAATAACCAAACTAACAAAAACCATATGATTATCTCAATAGATGCGATAAAATCCAACACTCTTTTCTATTAAAAACACTAGAGATTATAGGAATAAATGGGCTTTTCCTTAAAATGATCATTAGCATCTATTTAAAACCATCAGCAAGCATCATATGTAATGGAGACAAACTAAAACCATTCCCAATAAGACCAGGAGTGAAACAAGGCTGCCCACTGTCACCATTACTATTTAATATTGTATTAGAAATGTTAGCTTTAGCAATAAGAGAAGAAAAAGAGATAAAAGGAATCAGAGTAGGTAATGAAGAAACCAAATTATCACTCTTTGCAGATGACATGATGGTATACTTAGAGAACCATAGAGACTCAACTAAAAAACTACTAGAAACAATACACAACTTTAGCAAAGTTGCAGGATTCAAAATTAATCCACATAAATCATCAGCATTTTTATATATTACCAACAAAATTCAGCAGCAAGAGATACAAAAAGAAATTCCATTCCAAATAATGGATGATAGGATAAAATATTTGGGAATCTACCTGCCAAGGAAGAGTCAGAAACTATACAAACTAAACTACAAAACACTTTCCACACAAATAAAATCAGACCTAATCAATTGGAAAAACATTAAATGCTCATGGGTAGGCCGAGGGAATATAATAAAAATGACAATACTACCAAAACTAATCTACTTATTTAGTGCCATACCAATCAAACTCCCAAGAAATTATTTTACAGATCTAGAAAAAATAGTAGCAAAGTTCATTTGGAAGAACAAAAGGTCAAGGATTTCAAGGGGATTAATGAAAAAAAAATGCTGATGAAGGTGGCCTTGCTTAGCCAGATCTACAACTATATTATAAAGCAGCGGTCATCAAAACCGTTTGGTACTGGCTAAGAAATACAGCAGTCGATCAGTGGCATAGAATAGGTTATCAGGACAATCTAGGCAATAACTGTAACAATTTAGTGTTTGATAAACCCAAAGACCCCAGCTTTTGGGATAAGTACTCACTATTCGGCAAAAACTGCTGAGAAAATTGGAAACTAGTGTGGAAGAAATTTGGGCTTGACCCATACCTAACACCATATACCAAGATAAGATCTAAATGGTTTTGTGATCTAGATATAAAGAGTGATATTGTAAGCAAATTAGAGGAACATAGTATAGTTTACCTCTCAGACCTGTGGAGATGGAATAAATTTATGCCCAAAGATGATCTGGAACTCCTAATTGAACACCAAATGGATAATTTTGATTATATTAAGTTTAAAAGTTTCTGTACAAATAAAACTAATGCAGACAAGATTAGGAGGGAAGCATCAAATTGGGAAATCATCTTTACATTTAATAGTTCTGATAAAGGCCTCATTTCTAAAATATATAAAGAATTGTCTCATATATATTAGAATTCAAGCCACTCTTCAATAGATAAATGGTCAAAGGATATGAACAGAAAATTTTCAGATGATGAAATTAAAACCATCTCTAGTCATATGAAAAGTTGCTCCAAATCACTATTGATCAGAGAAATGCAAATTAAGACAACTCTGAGGTACCACTACACACCTGTCAGATTGGTTAAAATGACAGGAGAAGATAACGATGAATGTTGGAGGGGATGTGGGAAGGCTGGGACACTGATGCATTGTTGGTGGAACTGTGAACGGATCCAACCGTTCTGGAGAGTAATTTGGAGCTATGCTCAAAAAGTTATCAAACTGTGCATACACTTTGACCCAGAAGTGTTTCTATTGGGCCTATATCCCAAAGAGATCTTAGAGGAGAGAAAGGGATGCACATGTGCAAGAATGTTTGTGGCAGCCCTTTTTGTGGTGGCTAGAAACTGGAAACTGAATGGATGCCCATCAATTGGAGAGTGGCTGAATAAATTATGGTATATGAATGTATGGAATATTATTGTTCTGTAAGAAACGACCAGTAGGTCGATTTCAGAGAGGCCTGGCGAGACTTGCATGAACTGATGCTGAGTGAAACGAGCAGAACCAGGAGATCATTATACACAGCAATAACAATATTACATGATGATCAATTGATGGACATGGCTCTCTGCAACAAAGAATTATCTCAACCCAGTTCCAATTGTTCACTGAAGAAGACCATATACACCCAGAGAGAGGGATATGAAATATGGACCACAACATAACATTTTCATGCTCTCTATTGAGGTTTGCTTGCATTGTGTTTCCTTTCTCTGATTTTTTTTTCTTGTAGATAGGATTTTTCTTGCATAACTTGTCAAGCATTTCAACATTATTAACATGTAGTGGACTTCCTGCCATCTAGGGGAGGGGAGGGAACTGGGGGTAAAATTTGTCATGGAAAGTTTTGTAAAGATCAATGCTGGGGAACTACCCATACATATGTTATACAAATAAAAAGCTTTAATAAAAATAAACAAATACTCTATCTGTCCTCCCTCCCAAAGAAATTTATATCCATTATTTTGAATAAGATTCAGACCATAACATTGTTTTATTGGCCAGAGGTTTGAGGTTCTTAGAATTTTTATCTGGAAAGATTATCTCTTCTCATAACAATGTTCTTAAGAGCACTTTTATTAATCATGAGGACCATGGTGCAAGTAATGAATTGCCATCTATTTTGAAGATCAAAGTGCTAGTATTGTATGTACTTTTCCTCTTTGATTGACAGGTAACTTTAGACTTCAGCAATGTGCCAACTTGTGATTTAAGTGAACCCCCAAAGCCAGGAAATTAGTTTCCTCTCTTTTGACACTCAAGAGAAAAAAAATTTTTTTGAAAATGATTTTGTCATACAACAATGCCTGACCCTTTCAAATCTAAAGAGACCAAATCTTGGCTCTCCAAGCTATAAATGAAGCAAAATGAAACATTTTAGGGCAGGTCATACAGCGGGATGAGATTTCAATTTGAGAGGACACTATAGGAGTCTAATTTCTCATATTATTCTATGTGAAACAGAGATGATATGAGAGGGGAGCCATCTGGAAAGTTGATGGGAGTTCTGTGCCACTGGGAGAACAGAAGCTAGTGGCTAGGAAGACCAACCATAAAAAGTTAGTCTCCAAAATGCAGTTTATTATTTATAATCATGATACTCATTTCTTAGATAACTTCCTCATTAACTAGAGATCATTTTAGACACTGAAATAATTATAGATTAAAAAATACTTCTTTTATTAGCTATTCCTCCAGGATTACTTTTAAAATTTGTTTTTAATGGTGATTAATTTACTCATTCTTCAGTCTTTCTTTACTGTTCTTAAAACTGTGATTGAGATTGGCACTGTGACAAATCTGGGTCATCAAAATCTTCATGGAACAATAGGAGGTGACTGCATAGCAATAAAATGTCATTTGGGGTGACATTAGCTTGGATTTCCAGACGATTGAGTCCTGAAATTTAGTTGCTATTAATATGTCCAGTTTTTTTGTGGGGGGGGAAATAATGATAGTGATCTGTTTCATATAATTTATAGAGTCATGTAATTGTCCTACAATGGCCTTAACTAAAACTAATATCAAATAGATAAATGAAAATAATTAGATTTTACCAATAGAAAATAAGCCTGTTTTAGAGAAAGATGCTAATAAAATATATCCCCTGCTTGCTCTGAACTTGGTAGTTTTTGAAATGCCTGAAACAAACAGGAGGAAAATGATATAAAGAATGTTTTACAATTTCTGTGATCTGAATATGTATAAATCATTAAGACTATAAGACGACTTACAGATCATCTGGTCAAATATTCTTATGCTATAGATAAAGAGATTAAGGACCAGATGGGAAAAAATGATCTGGGGATCACTGAACTAGTTTCTACCAGATCCACCAGTAGAAACTGTCTTTCTATATCTTAATCTATTAAAAATAAATAACACTGAATTGATTCCAATAGCTAGCATCTGATGTTTTGCAAATATATTTGCAAGTCCAACTGTGTCCCCCAAATAGCTATAACAACAACAACAAAATTTTCTCTTTAAATGCAAACCTTTTATAGAATATCAACAATTTTATTGAGATCTAGCTTGCTTTAGGGTATTATTTTCACAAAGTTAATATTGAAGCAACTGTTATTACTGTATCCATTCAACAGTCCCAATGCACTTTAAAAATAAAGTACCAAATGTTATTGTGTCTATATGATAGTTCCAAAAAAAATTTGAAAAGAATTTCTTCAAAGTGGTGAAATCTATAATTGGGCTTTCATTGAGATGGCCAAAATATTCTTTGAGTTCTGAAATGTAAACATTTCAAGCCTGAAGGGACTAACAATTTATTGTGAATGGTCTCTAAACTAAGAGTTCTTCATCTTTGTGTGTGTGTGTGTATTTTGGACCACTTTTGCATTCTGATGAAATGTATGAACCTTTTATCAGAAAAATATTTTTAAATGAAGGAAATGCTAAATTTTAGTTAGAGGTTTATGAAAATAAAGACATAATTCTTGCCCTCTCCTTACCCTCTCCCCTGTTTGACTCCATGAGCTTTCAATCAATCTGTAGACCTATGGATTCTGGGTTCAGAATTCCTGATTTAAATAGATGACTAAATGGAAACAATTTTATGTTTGGGAATCAAGAAGGGTATCAAAAAGAATTTCTAACACTAAGTCAGAGTCAAGCTTATGACAGAAATACTGTCCTTGGTATATCAGAAAGAGAAGTAAAAAAAGATAGAATTAAATCTAATGGCACTAGTCACCTTTGTCAGTTCTGGTCTTTGTTCCAAAGAGTTTGTTGCATGGGGCAAAGCATCTCCTTCAACGAAAGAAATACACAATTCTAGCTCAGGCACTAAAAAATAAGCAGATTTCTTAATGGAAGAAAAGCCAGAAAAGGCTTTTTCTAATGTAGTATTCAGCTACATTAAGGCTTCTTCATTTGATAAAAAATAGCAGAAAAACCTCTGACCATTAAGTTAAAAACTTAAGGCATAATTTACTCACATCCTATGAGAAAGAAATATTGTTTCTACTACAGTTGAATTCAAAAGATTGAAACAAAAGGAGCCTCATAATTTTTTATCTGAGGAACTGAGCCTGCTTATAACCACTGTGATTGGTGGAGAAACATTGAACAGTATTCATTTCCAACCATCAGGGAACAGCATTCAGCATAAACATGCACTAGGTCCTGGTAGAAGCAGCCTAATGCTGTCATTAGAAGACATTAATGATCCTGAATTGCATAAGGCATTAGCTTTCCCTTCGTGTGTTTATGCTTACTTCTGTCCAGTAGATTAGTATCTTTCTGACACATACTCTGTCTCTGTCTGTCTTTTTTTTTTGTCTCTCTGTGTCTCCCTCTTTCTTTTCCTCTCCTTCTCCTTCTCCCTCTCCCCTCTCACTCGCTGTCTCTGTCTCTTTCTCTCTGTGTCTGTCTCTCTCTTCTTCCTGTTCCTGTTTTTTTCTCTCAGCTCTTTTGAACAAGTCGTACCCTTTCTGTCTCTGTGTCTCTGTCTCTGTCTACCTCTGTGTCTCTGTCTCTATCTCTGTTTCTCTCTCTCTCTCTCTCTCTCTCTCTCTCTCTCTCTCTCTCTCTCTTTCTCTCTCTGTCCCTTCTTCCTGTTTCTGTCTTTTTCTCTCAGCTCTTTTGAACAAATCATATTCTCTATGCCTGGGTCCTAACCCAATTTTGTAGTTCCATTAAAAAAATGCTTTCTCACAAACAAGAACACTCATCAATAGTTTCACTCTCTCTTTTATAGTTACAAAATCATATATATATGTATATATATGTATATGTATATGAAATAACTAAGACTAAGAAATATCTAAACTAACATCTGATTATCAAGGGAATTTTCTTGCTCCCAGACTCAATAAATTAGACAAGCCTATCTTTTCCCTTATAAGGTAAAGGAACAGGAGTATACCATTCTCCCTATATATAGTATAGGCAAGTTCTTTCGCATCTTATTTAGAGGATACTGATAATTCCTGATTAGTTTTCATTTACTGGGGCAATGTCCAAGACTATTTGTCCTGTAATGGAGTAAGTTAGCATAACTCATAAATACCAAATAACTATATCAAAATAAAGAGACTGTTAACTGGGAGGTACATAAACAACCCATTTTCAACTTATTATGAAAAAAAAAACAAGATAGTTTGCACCTATCCTTCCTTTATCTTAGTTAATTCAGTATATTACTTCATTAGATAAATATCTTTCTGAAATAGAAATCAATTAACACTTCTTCAAAAGAGTCATGCTTTTATATTTAATGGATTTGCACAAATAGGAATCTAATACATTTGTGATCCTTCATAATAGGATATGGCACATTGGAAAATATAACTGCTTTTATTTAGTAAACATTGTATTTATCTTGGTAGTCCAGAGAGATTTGTCTGTGAGATTCTAGGCTGGACAGTACGATGAAAAAAAGATAAATTTAGTTTCTAGCTGAAAATATGAGAGGGAGAGGGAAGTTCCCTTATCTCCTATCAATCTTATATTCTCCCACTGTTTCCAGTAATGTAAAAAAATATCAATCAAACAAAACAAATTTTAAAATTAAATGATTAATTTTTAAAAATCTCTTTAAATAGGGAACAATGTGTGGTAAATCGCAAAAAAAGTTCCATTCCCAAGAAATTTATGTCATTCATCAAACCCTTATTCATTATGCTGTGATCACATCTGGAATAAAATTGCTCTGAAAACTGACCCCATAGTGACCAATATAATTACAAAACAGTCTGACATCTTCAAATATCTACTTTCCAAAACCCAGATGGACATTTAGAGTCTATTTTTTCCTCTCATTTCTAGTGTTTCCAGATGAATTGGCTGCCTTGTGCAATTATCCAAAGACCCTTTCTGTGTGTATCATACATCTGAACCAGCCCAGATTGAACTTGGCTCCCAAATGACTGATTGCCTGTTTCATTTTTAAAGGAAAAAAAAGAGGTGGGGAATGGAACCATACATGGACTGTCACAACTAAGCCAACTAGTCATATGCATAATAATTTCTAGTAGGAGGGTTTCATCTCAGTCACTTTAGGCCCTGTGTAACCTGTAGGGAAATGAGTTCAAGGAAAATACTTTCAAGAGAAGATTCTTTATAAAGAGGTAATCTTAGAACAGTTTCTTCTGCAGGGAGTCAATTTTTATACAGCTATGTCATTCCTACTTGATCTGCCTGAAAATATTCAGCTTGGTTAATATTGACTAATGAGCCTCTAAGTGACACAGTAGAGAGAGCATCAGTCCTGGAGTCAGGAAGACTCATCTTCCTGAATTCAAAACTGACCTCAGACCCTTACTGCCTGTATGACCCTAGACCCTAGGCAAGTTACTTAACTCTGGCCCAGTTCTGCATCTATTAAAAAAAAAAAAAAGAGCTGGAGAAGGAAATGTTCAACTACATCAATATCTTTGCCAAGGAAAATCTCAAACAGGGTCAAGAAGTGTTGGATGTGACTGAAAAAATGACAACAAAATGAGCCTCCTCCCCTACTTTTTTTATTCTATGGAAAACTAGGTAATATCTCTATATTTGGTTCTGATTATCATTTTCACCTGGTCAAGGTTATTATGAATCTTAATTCTGCCTTCTTAATTCCTACCTCCTCTTAAACTATAATCTGCAAGTTTAATGAAGTTTCCTTTCTATCATGCAAATCTGTGAATCTGATTATCCCTTTTGTTAAAAGGAATTGATAACTTAGCTTTGGTAACTGACAATTTACAATTTGACCTTTCTTAATTCTCAGGGGATACCTGTAAGTTCAGGAGAGAATTCAGGACCATATATAGTAACTTCTGTTTTTTATTTATAAATATATATACATATATAGATAGATAGAACACATACATATATACACACTCATACATACATACATGTATGTATACATATATATAGACATACATATATAGACATATGTATATATAAAAGCACTGGGGATACCAAAAAAGGCAAGTCTTTCCTCTCAATATGTAAATAAATATATACAAAGCAATCTGCATATAAGACAAAAAGGAAATAATATTGAGATAGATGAAGTGATGATAATTTTGTGGCTTTTTTTTCCATTTCTAGGGCCAATCTTGGAAACTTGGCACTAAATGGTTTTTTATTGAATTGAATAAATAGTTTATCAAAGGCAAAAATAAAATACCCTTCCTCATTTATGAAGGCACTAGGATGGTAGGGACAAGTATCAACTCCAGGCTAGATGGAATTTGAGGGTTTATAAATAAATGATATTTTTTGTTTGTATTCATCTAAAAATATACAGTGACCTTGAGAAATGTAGATATGTTTTGAAGTGTGTGTGTGTGTGTGTGTGTGTGTGTGTGTGTGTGTGAAGTAGTGGTGCTGGGTTAAATCCTTGTTAGGAATTTGGGAACACCAATTCAAGTGAGACTGTGTACATCAATGAAGAGAATCTGTGAGCCTCTTGAGAATTGGTATGCAGCCCACAACATTCCTAGGGTCACTAGAAACTAGATTAAAATGTAATTGGGAAATGTTTAACAAAATAAAACTGTAAGAAAACAACTAAATCACTACAGTGACCTGTAGGGATCTTTAGGTATGGATTCTATTTGACATCACAAGTCTAGAGAACCAGAGGACTGAAACTTAAAGAGACCTAGAGGGAGAAATATAAAAACCTGCATTTGACTGATTGAAGATTGATAATATGCAGTAATTAGTTTTATTTATTTATTTATTTTAATATGAGGAGTAAGAAGTAGAGAAATGAAGCCATGATAGAGACTAGATAGAAACCAGAATATGGAGGTTCTAATTTGAGACAATTCAGAAAAACTAAACAGGGAGGCTCAAATTTGAACATGCTAACAATTCCTGGGGCAGAATCTAAAGGTTACACAAAGCATACTCACTACCTAGAAGCTAATGGCTATTTGGGGTTGACAGCTGGGAAAGCCTTAAAATATCTACAGAGATTTGGATAATGAAAGAGCTCAGTGTGAGCCTAAGGGTAGAGGAGTGAGACTACTAGCTCAACAACAACAACAACAAACAACAACAACAGCAAAACCTAGAAATGGGAAGACAGGCACAAGAGAGTAATTAAGCAGTACTTTAAAACTGTGCTAAAACATAAAAGGAAATGAGCCAGATTTATAAAAAAATAAGAGACATGCTGCAACTTGATTTGTACTCAAAGGGCTATAAATGCACATCTTTTGACCTAACACCACTAATTTGTATGAATACCAAAAGAGATTCGAGGAAAAATAAAGGAAAATGACCTATATGTATAAAAACATTCATAGCAGCTCTCTTCCCTGGGCAGAAAATTGGAAATTGAGGGGATGCCAATCAGTTGGGGAATGGTTCAATAAACTGTGGCATATGTTTATGATGGAATATTCTTGTTCTATGGGAGATAATGAGCAGGATGCTCTCAGGAAAAAAAAAAAAAAAACTTGGAAAGTCCTCCATGAACTCAAGTACAGTGAAAGGTACTACATACAAAGTAATAGCAATGTTCCAGCATGACCAGGTATGAATGATTTTGCTATTCTCAGTAATACAATCATCCAATAGTCATGTCACTGTTGTGAAGGACTTATGATGAAAAATCATATCCATATCCAGAGAAGAACTATTGTGTCTGCATAAGGAATAAAGCATTCTCTCTCAAAACTTAAATTTTTCTTGAAGGTTTTTATTTTCATTAAAGTGGGAGATTTGTTTTTCCCCCCATAACTTGACTATTATGGAAATGTTTTATGTAACTTCACAAGTGATTTATTAATTGTGGGTGGGGATAATAGAGAACCTTGAACTCAAAAATTTTAAAAAACAAATGTGATTTTTTTTTGTTTTGAATGTAACTGGGAAAAATTAAATAAATAAAAAATAGTTAAAAAAATCTTTAAAAAATTAGGTAATAATAGGAGATCATAGGTTCTGTGAGCTTAGAACTAGAAGGGAGCTCAAAAGATCATTTAGGTCAAACTTCATTATTTATTACTACTGCTACTACTACTACTACTACTACTACTACTACTACTACTACTACTTTAACTACTTCTACTCACCTAATATTTTGCTTTTGTTTGTTTGTTTGTTTTTTGTTTTTGTTTTTGTTTTTTTGCTTTGGCAATTGGGGTTAAGTGACTTGCCCAGGGTCACACAGCTAGGAAGTGTCTGAGACCAGATTTGAACTCAGGTCCTCCTGACTTCAGGGCTGGTGCTCTAACCACTGTGCCACATAGCTGTCCCTAATATTTTGCTTTTTATAATACTTTACAATCATTAGTACTGTATCATCAATAAAATATCTTATATTTTGCTGATTTATATAATTATTCCAGGAATCATATGCTCTGGAAAAAAAAATTGTGCTAAGTTCAAGTTGGATCGGACAAGCAATTTACCAAGTTTATGTATAGTTTGTAATCTAAAAATGTCTTTAAATTAGGATAATGGGGGAGCGGAGCCAAGATGGCGGAGTGAAAAGGTGACTTTCTGCCTCTCCTCTGATCTTCTCTCAAATCAACAATAAAATAAGCCTCCGAACTGATCTTCAAGTCAACGAACTCAGAAATATTTGGGCACAGCTCTCTGGATAACTTCATATCAGGTTAGTCGGACTCGGACAGAGAGATAAATAGACGACAACTGTGCAGGCCGGAAGTGAGGGTGGGACTCAGCTCAGCTCATCCTGGAAGAAATTCCAAACTCCAAACTCCAAATTCCAAACACCTGGAGTTTATCTGAGGCACTCGGGACACTCTGCCCTGATTGGGGGCAGGTGTTCTGGCAGACTTGCCTTGTTTAAGGAGTAATTCGGACTTAGTCCTAGCCCCCACCGGCCCAGCACCTTAAGTCAACTCGCCGAAGTGCCCCAGGGCAAAGCTTTTTGCAGCTGCTGCTTTTTTTTTCCCTACCTTAAAGAGATATCCACACTGTCTAAAAAAAAAAATATGATGAAGAAGCAAAAGAGAGCTCTCACCATAGACAGCTTTTATCAAGGCAAAGAAACGACCGAAGAGCCAGAGGTTCCTTTAGACAAAAATCCAGAGAACATCAGCCAGGACCATCACTGGTCCCCTTTTCAAAAGGCCTTTCTGGAAGACTGCATAAAGAACCTCAAAAGAGAGCTGGAGGATAAATGGGAAAATAAACTGAAATCAGTGCAAGAAGGATATGATACCCTGCAAAAGAGATATGAAAAAGACACCAATTTATTAAAAAATAAAATTAGTGAAGTGGAAAAAGAGTGCAATGAACAAATTGGCCAGTTACAAAAGGAGCTTAAAAAGGTAACTGAAGAAAACAACACTTTAAAAATAAGAATTGAACAAATGCAAGTGAATGACTCACTAAGACTTGAAGAATCAGTCAAACAAAAACAAAAAAATGAAAAATTAGAAGAAAATATGAAATATCTCCTAGGAAAAACAACTGACTTGGAAAATAGATCTAGGAGAGACAATCTAAGGATTATTGGACTTCCTGAAAGCCATGATGAAAAAAAGAATCTAAACACTATCTTCCAGGAAATCCTGAAAGAAAACTGCCCTGAGATTGTAGAATCAAAGGGCAAAATCACCATTGAAAGAATTCACCGATCACCTCCTGAAAGAGACCCCAAAATTAAGACCCCAAGGATTATCGTGGCTAAATTTCAGGACTATAGCACCAAGGAACAGATTCTCCTAGCAGCTAGAAAGAAACAATTCAAATACCGAGGTTCAATAATTAGAATCACACAGGATTTGTCAGCTTCCACACTGAAGGATCGAAGGGCATGGAACCAGATATTCCGAAAGGCAAAGGAA
>JAJPUD010012256.1:0-46618 GCA_023553655.1 Myrmecobius fasciatus
GGTCCACAAACCACTCAACTTGAATGAAAGGTTAAAAAATGGTTCAAGTTGGACACACCATCCCAGGTAAGAATAACACAGAATCTCAAACAAATCCCAGCTTTTTAGTTTTTCCTTTCTACTTAATCTCTCTTTATATATAACTGTATATAACTGAATGCTTAGATGGTGACTCTCTTCTTATCTTCACATCATTTGAGAAGGAATTTCTATTCCTCTTCTCTCTTTCCTTTCCTCTTTTTCCTCTCTTTTTCCTTCTTGGAAATGCCCCAACCCCACCCCCACTACTCTTCCCCAGGTTATTAATTTGGTCCCATTTGATCCCCACATCATCCTTGTGAGACAGGTGCTATCCTATTTTGTTCCCATTTTACAGATGAGGAAACTCAGTCTGAGAGGGGTTAAGGCATGGGATTCATCGAGCTACTAAATTATCTGAAGCTGGATTCAAATTCTGGTCTTTCTGAGAGTCCAGTACTTTATTCATAACATTTAATATCCATAGGATAGGGACAGGGACAGTGATTTCACTGATAAAAGGAACTCACAGAGGATGAGTTCCTCCCTCTACCCATACAAGTCAGCACCTTCTCTCCAAGTTGGATGATGTGGAATTATGTTAAACATGATTGCACATATATAACTATATCAGACTGCTTGTCATCTTGGGAAGGGGGAGGAGATGGAAGGAAGAAGAAAAATTGGGAACTCAAAATCTAATTTTAAAAATGAATACTGAACTGCCTTCACATGTAATTGGAAAAAATAAAATATCATTTACAAGAGAAAAAAAATCAGTCTTAAGAGTTGGTTTAAGCAGGGATGGCACATGTGGAGCCTGCTGGCTGCAAGTGGACCCACAGACTAGCCCCAAACCAGACTAAAATGTAATTGGGAAATATTTAACAAAATAAATAAATAATAAAACATTGATTACAATTTTTGGAACTAAGTTAAAAAGGGGCTCATAGTGGTCCTCAGAAACGGCTCAGCGGCCCATTTAGTGGCTCAGAGTGCCATAAATGACAAGTGGCTTTGTCCAGCCTCTTGGCTCAGGGGCAAGCCTTGAACCTGGCTGTCTCCTTGGCTTGGTACCAGCTCTCCCGTCCCCTACAACATGCCGCCTCGTCTGACTTACCGAAAGTACATTTCCTCCTGCTGTGGGCTTCTTGGGGTGTCGGGAATCAGGGCCTCCCCAGTCCCACTCTGCATCACCCTCAGCAGAGCGTCAGTCTCCCCAAGGCCGTAGAGAAGCTTGGCTTCGGCCAGCTCCACGCTCAGGGGTGGGGTCTGCGGGCCCAGCTCCAACGGGACCCCAGTCAGCACCTGGACCTGTTCCCTCTGAAACTGCTCAGGCACTTGACTCAGATGCTTGCTGAGCTGGGCTGACTTCTCCTGCAGCCCCTCCGAGGCAGAGCTGTCAGCATTCACTGCTCCTTCCACAGGCATGGCCCCCTGTGGGGAGCTTCCCTGAACCCCACACCAATTACTGAACTTATTGTGGACAGGGAGGTCCTTCAGGTTGTAGTTCTTGGGGTCGGCAGTCTGGACTTTCTGGGAGCAGGAGGTCAGCAGCATCTCCGACTGCGTGTCCCTGGCTACGCTGCCGTGTCCGGGAGCCACGTTGATTTCAGAAATGGAGGAAGGGCCGTGGCTGTGGTTCACAACTCTCCCCCAGAAGGGGGTCTCTGAAGGCGGAGGGGACTTCAGGAGCTGCTCAGAGGAGTCAGCCCCAGCGCTGGTCCGTTTTTGACACCAATTTGCACTCTGGCTGGCGAGCTGAACCGACACAGGGTTGGGCCCCTCTGCAGCCCCCTCTGCCACAAAGCTGCTGGCGTTTGAGGCTTCTGACTGGCCCTCAGTGGGGCTCAACCCCGTCGTGGGCAGGGACAGATACAGAGGTCTCTCCCACAAACTCTTCTTTCTCTTTTCACCAGCCAGTTGTTCTTCCCAGCCCAGAAGCCCCAAGGAGGCCCGAGCCTGTAACTGCTGGGGGGATCTCAAGAGTCCCGTGGACGTGGAAGACGAGCTTCCATGGAGCCACAGGCTGGACTTCAAGGTTCCAGTGGGGTTGGAGGCAAGAGAGCCTTTGCTCTGCTTCTTTCCTGTGGACTTCCCACTCTCCCCAGAAATATTCCCAGGGTCCCCTTCATTGCTGGCTTGGGAAGAATTGTGCGCTGAGGACACCTGGGCAGCTCTGGGCTTCTGATGGAGTACGGTGGAGTGGAAGTGAGAAGACCCGAGACAAGGAGGGTTAGAGGAGGAGGAGGTGGTGGAAGAGGAGGAGGAGGAGGAATGAGGACCTTGAGCGCTGGCGCTGAAAGTCAGGATAGGGGAGGAAGCCCTGTCCACCAGCAAGGTGTTCCGGTAGCCTGCTTTCTTGTTGTTCTGGGTACCAGATTCACAAGCGGATGCTCCCTCCTCCTGAGAAGGTGAATCTCTGAGAGAGGATGCAGTGCATGAAGTCGGGCTAGTGACCGTCGTGCAGGAGGACCCGAGCTTGTGGGAACTGGAGGAGGCGGAGGCAGCCGAAGAAGCTTGGAGGCTTACCAGTTCCTGGGAGAGGGAGCGTTCCTGAAAACTGAGGTTATGATGGGATGTGCCCAGGGAGTCCTGGGACATGCTGGACTCCCTCTGGCTACCAGAGCTGGAAGGAGGCTCTATGGTCTCAGCTGTGACTTCCAACTCCTTCTCCCGAAGCACCAGGGGGTCCTCCATCTTCTCCCAAAGCACCAGGGGCTGGTCCAACTCCTGTGCGGTGTCCAAAGCATCCATTCCATCCGGTAATCTCTGTTTGAAGGTGGTCACGTTTGCTTCCTGAGGACTGGCTAACTTGTCCCCAGAGGAATGGAGGGAGACCTCCCGTGGGGCCGGGTCCAGCTCGTCGGTCTGGATGCCCACATCCACAGTGGTCTGAGTGCTGCTGTCCACTGTCACTGCCTTGGGGGCCTCTTCAGGGGCCTCGGCCTTAATGCCCCGCTCCCTCTCGGGCGTCCCCTGATGGCTGAGGTTCCCCAGCAGCTCCGAGGTGTTGTGGAGGAGCTGGGACAGATGCATCGACAGGTTATGCATGCTGCTCCATGTCGCTGGGGGTGGGTGTGAGGGGTGAGGGACGTCTACACAGACCTGGCAGTGCATGTGAACCTGCCGCAGCTGGGTCGGGGTCAGGGTCATCGTCCCCTGTTCACAGGTAGCCGTGCTGGCCTTTGGCGAGGGGTACAGCAGCGCGAGGTCCCCCGTCTTCCCCGAGACCTCCTTCTGCTCGATCAGAGCACCCTCATCTTCAGGCAGACCCTCCCCCACCTTGTCTAGGATCCCGGCTGAGGGCACCGTGAGGGATGTATCCGAGAAACCATGGTGGCTCCTCCTGAAAACAGAAGACTTGAACCTCTTCCTTTCTTCTTCTAAGCCCCGAGGATCCTCAATGCTACTGGGGCTGGATGGTCCGTAGGTGTTGGCACAGGAGCTGAGCTGAGAATGGTAGGGAGAGCTGGGGGGATCCAGGCCATTGTCTACGCTGGAGCAATGGACGGCTCTCTGCGTGTCCAGGCTCCATGAAATCTGGTTGCAAGAGGTGTCGCTGGCACTGCCAAGCACGTATTGCTTCCAGCCAATCCTCCCAGGCCCCTCCTGCTGCCAGGCCTGAACGAAGGGATTTACTGTGCCAGACGTGCACTGCACCACATCCATGTTCTCCAGGGACAACCAGCCCTTGTTCCTGAGTGGGCCACTCTGCTCCTCCTCCAGAACATCCGATGGCCCACCTTCTGGGACTGGCATAGCCAACAGCGTGGATGAGGTGGGGTAGGGAGGAGTGCCAGGTGCTGGGGGCTGCGGCAGGGGGGCTTCTAGGCTGGAATTTGGCGGAGCCGTCTGGCCACAATCTGCAGGTCTTGGACATTTCCCCAGTTCTACCGACATCATTTCAGATTCATCTGGAGAAAGGTCACTGAGGTACAGCCTCTCGGTCCCACGATTCTCCTCATCGTCTGTGGGAGAAGGAGGCTCCACGCTCATGTTCAGTTCCTGTGGAGACTTGGAGGAAGTCCCTACAGAGGGCTTCAGGGGGGAGAAGCCTTTTGGAGAATGCTCAGGGCTACAGGAAAAAGCAACACAGGGAGCCAAGTCTCTGTCGTGAGAGCCGGTGTCCAGATCATCCTGCAAGCTCTCTGACAGCGGGCAAGGCTCTTGGTCGTCCAAAGGGCCACTGCTTGTCTTTGACAGAAACCCGAGTCTTTCAGGCCCTGCCACCCTCCCCTCAGTCCTTGGGCTGCCTCTGGCCCCCTGAGGGCCGACCTGGCCACTGGTTCCTAACTGGTGATGGCTCCGGTCCCACGCTGTGTTGCCACCATTGCCTGAGAGCTGTTCGTTCTCATCTTTCTTCCACAGATTGCCTGGAAAATTGCTGAAGACACACTTTTTACCCATTTTTGTCCTAGGGTAGGGAATAGGAATGCTGTGATCTCTGGAATCCTTAGGAAATGGTGTTCCTTGGGCAAGGTGTGGAAACCCCATTGTAGGTTCATTCTCAAGGATGTCTTCGCTTACATGCATCGCTTCCAGTCTCCCAGTTCTTACATGGCTCCCTGACTCAGCTCCAGGATGGAATTCCCAATCATTCTGACTAGCTTTGTGTTCCTCCTGGAGATTCTCCAACTTCTCAGAATAGGTCCGGGCAGATAAAGAAGAAGTTTCAGGCTTGAAAGCAGCTTTCTTCTTAATGTCTTCTCTCCCAGGGCTCTCTATACTGCATAGACTAGTGTTGGAAGCTGCCAGTCTCAGTTCTCGCTGGCTTTCTCTGAGATCCAGGCTATGTGCCAAAGGTACATTGGGCCCCCTGAACTGGCAGCCTGCACTGAGCTTGGAAGGCATCAGGAACACTGGGAGCATCATGTCCAAAGAAGACCGGGGAATCCATTTCTCAGGATCACTATTTCCATAAGGTGGAGGATTGATAAAAGGAGGTGAATCAATAAAAGCAACATCTTGCTGGGACACGCATGGTGGCCTGGAAGGAGATGTCACAGCCTCTCCCTGGGACACTAATGGGCTAAAGATAATGGTGCTTTTAGAAATCTCAGGGTTACTTGGAACCAGGATTCCTTCTGGACTGTGCTCCATCTCTCCAACAAGACTCTGATCAAGGAGGGATGTTGGTCTTGGGCATCTGTTACCCACACCAGAGGCTAAAGGCTGCCCTTTCAACTTTGGGCCCTGTGGCAAGGCACCCCCTGGATTGCCCCCCTCTACTGTTGCAGAGACCACAGTGTCTTGTTTGTGACTTGCCCTCCTTTCTCCTAATCCTGGAGAAGGGACACATCTTGGATGAGCAGGAAGACTTTTTGACTGTTTGATGTCCGAGGCTGCCAATGGACTGTGCAAGTATGGGGGATCTTCAGCCTCAACCAAAGCTTCTGCTTCATATAAGATTGGCTGCGTTCTGATGTGAACGCTTCCTTGAGGTGCAAAAACAGGCCCTAGGGTAGTAGAATCTGACATCACACAAGGCATTTCAACTGCCAACATTGCAGATCCTACCTGGAAAGGGGCATCTTTCCAGGGGGACTGAATGGGAGTTCCCCAATGGGTCTGGGGGTCCATGACTGCCTCTGAAGAGTCTCTATCACTTACGGTCCCATACACTGTGCTTTGGGATCTGAACTCTTCCCAAACCCTCTGGATGCTCTCCTTGCTCCCAAGACTAGTTCTTTCCACCTCTGAATGTGCCTCAATCTGTTTACAAAGCAAGGCTTGGCTCAGTTCCTGTTGAATTAGTCTAATGTTGTTGGAGATTCCATGGAAAGAAGGCACAAGCCTTGCTGGCTCCTCGCAGCTGTTCTCCAAGGCTGATGGGGAAAGCGTGTTTCCTGAAGCCAGAACTCCAACAGAAGATGAATTAATCATCTCTTCCTTCCTGTCCAGGCTTTCAAGGAGGACTTGGGGACCAAAGTGCCCTGTCGCCTTCTCACCTGCTGTCTGCATGTTACTGCTAGTGCCTGGGTTAGCCATGGTGCTGAAGGACAGTGGCAAGGCGTGCTCTGGTTCTCTGCTAGCATCTTTCCTTAACTGGAGACCATCGGTCTCACACAGCTTTGCCAGAGGGTAATTCAGATCAGGATGCTTTCCTGATGCAGTAGCTGGAGATGCCTCCTGGATATGTCCTCCAGCAGCTTGATTTTGTACAAAACACACTTGTGACTCATCTTCCTTGTGGGTCCTGGCTAATTCCAGCTGGTCTTTCTGGTTGTAGTGAGGCTGCTGAGGGGTCCCAGAAAGGGTTTCAGGCTCTAGCAGAGATTCACTATAAGACACGATAATCTGCTTATCAGTGTTGTCCTTTGAGCACTTCTTACACTCCTCTGATAACATATTCTCCCCTGTGGCCTCTACATTCATTTTTGGATAAACAGATGGAGTAGCAGAGGCCCCCCAAAATCCTGAGGAGACCCTGGTCAATTCAGGCATGATAATCTGCTCATCTGTGCTTTCTTCTGAACACTTTTTACACTCCTCTGAGAGTTTATTCTCTACAGTGGTCTCTACCTTCATTTTTGGATACACGGATGGAGTAGCAGAGCCCCCCCAAAATTCTGATGAGATCCCCGTCAGTTTAGGCACAATAATCTGCTCATCTGTGTTGTCCTTTGAACACTTCTTATACTCCTCTGATAGGTTAGCCTTCTCCACTGTGGTCTCTACATTCATTTTTGGAAACATGGTTAGAGTAGCAGAAGCCTCCCAGAACCCCGATGAGGCCCTGGTCAATTCAGGCACTATAATCTGCTCATCGGTGCTGTCGTTTGAATACTTCTCACATTCCTCTGATAATCTAGTGTCCTCCACTATGGTCTCTATATTTGTTTCTGGATACATGGATGGGGTAGCAGAGGCCCCCCCAAAACCCTGATGAGACCCTGATCAATTCAGGCATGATAATCTGTTCATCTGTGTTGTCCTTGGAACACTTCTTACACTCCTCTGGTGATAGTTTATTATTCTCCACTGTGGTCTCTACATTCGTTTTTGAATATATGGATGGGGGAGCAGAGGCCCCCCAAAATGCTGATAAGACCTTGGTCAGTTCAGACACGATAATCTGCTTATCAGTGCTGCCCTTTGAATACTTCTTACATTCCTCTGATAGTTTATTATTCTCCACAGTGGTCTCTACCTTCATTTTTGGATACATGGATGGAGTAGCAGAGGCCCCCCCAAATCCCGATGAAACCCCAGTCAGTTTAGAAACAATAATCTGCTCGTCTGTGTTGTCGTTTGAACACTTCTCACACTCCTCTGATGACAGTTTATTCTTCTTCACTGTGGTCTCTACATTCATTTTTGGATACATGGATGGGGTAGCAGAGGCTCCCCAAAATCCTGATGAGAGTCCCATCAGTTTAGGCACAATAATCTGCTCATTAGCACTGTCCTGTGAAGACTTTCCACACTTGTGTGATAGTTTAGTATTCTCTACTGTGGTCTCTACATTCATTTTTGGATACATGGATGACACAATAATCTGCTCATCTGTGCTGTCCTTTGAAGACTTCCCACACTCCTGTGATAGTTTATTATTCTCTACTGTAATTTCTACATTCATTTTTGGATACATGGTTGGGATAGCAGAGGCCTCCAAAAACCCTGGTGAGACCCTGGTCAATTCAGGTGCGATAATCTGCTCATCTGCATTGTCCTTTGAATGCTTCTTACACTCCTCTGAAAGTTTACTATTTTCCACAGTAGTCTCTACATTCATTTTTGGATACATGGTTGGGATAGCAGAGGCCTCCAAAAACCCTGATGAGACCCTGGTCAATTCAGATGCGATAATCTGCTTGTTGAAGCTGTCTCTTGAAGACTTTTCACATTCCTCTGATAGTATGTTGTTCTCCACTGTGGTCTCTACCTTCATTTTTGGATACCCAGATGGGGTAGCAGAGGCCCCCCAAAATCCTGATGAGATCCTGGTCAATTCAGGTGAGATAATCTGCTCATTGGTGCTGTCCTTTGAAGACTTCTCACATTCTCCTGATAGTTTATTGTTCTCCACTGTGGTCTCTACCTTCATTTTTGGATACCCAGATGGGGTAGCAGAGGCCCCCCAAAATCCTGATGAGATCCTGGTCAATTCAGGTGAGATAATCTGCTCATTGGGGTTGTCCTTTGAAGACTTTTCACATTCCTCTGATAGCTTATTGTTCTCCACTGTGGTGGGCTCTATATTCATTTTTGGACACATAGATGGGGTGGCAGAGGCCCCCCAAAACCTTGATGAGACCCTCATCAGTTTAGGCATGATAATCTGTTCATTGGCACTGTCCTGTGAAGACTTTCCACCCTCCTGTGATAGTTGAGTATTCTCCACCGGGGTCTCTACATTCATTTTTGGATACATGGATGGGGCAACAGTAACCCCCCAAGCTCCTAATGAGGAACCCCATTTTCCCTCATTACTCTCTGACAAAGAGGCCCCAGTGGTACTGAGATCCATGGAAAAATCTTCTGTCCTCCACAGCTTTTTCTCTACTGCCTGAGGTATTTGGAGCTCCCTCTCTGCCCACTGATGACCGGCCCTCTTCTCCAGTGGACATTGGATAAGCGAACTGGCTCTTTTTACGTTTCTTAACAAGGTCAATTCCGCCTCAGTGAGAGATGAATTTCCTAGGTTCAGATCTTGAGGGGTGATTCTGGTGTCCTCTCCCTGCTGTTCTAGAAGCACAGCAGTCGCTGACGTTTTCATCTCTTCCATGGAGTAGCTGTCATTTGAAGCTTTACCAGGGCTGCTCCCATCACCACTGGGCTGATAACAAAGGCCAGACACTGTTCTCAAACTGAAGCTCTGCCAAACTGATTGTTCTACAAAGGAGTTTTTGCAGCTAATACTTCTGAGAGAGCTGTGGTTTCTTGCTTCTCCGTTTATTTTTGGCTGTTCTGCTCTGCCTTCTGAGGGAGTTGGGACTTGAGTTTTCAGAAACTCTAGATCTGGCTCAGAGTCAGCGGAAGAAAGGCTCACTGCCTTCATTGTTGACGTGAAATACTTTTCTGACAGTTTTGGGGAATCAGAGAAAAAGTTGTTGCCTTCCTGAGTGGAAACCACTGGGTAGCCTTCTTGACTTGGCCATGGATGTGCTGTCTCCTGAGCGTGGTATCTACCCGTATGCAGGATTTGGCTTACACCAGATAATCCCTGGGTCAATGGAGCTGGATAGGTGCCTGTTTGCATGCTCTTTCCCCGGAAGATATTGGTTTCTTGATCTATGTCATGGACTCTTGGTTCTTTGCACTTAGCTGTCATCATGGGACTGGTTAGGTTTTCAGCAGCCTGACTTTCCTGGAAATTGGCCTTGAGCTCCGGTTTTGGAAAACTTCCCATCCCCAAAGTGGCCTGACTTTGGAGGTTCAGTTCTGAAGCAGATTTCTCCTTGCGGCTTCCCTCCGATCTTTCTTCCTTGGCTCTCGTGGGTTCAATTCTGACCAATGGCTCCACTATCTCTGGACTTCCTGGAGCACTAGCTGTTTTCTTCTGAGCGGTGCATCTTTGCGAAAACCTTAGGAACAGATAATCGCTAGGGTACCTGACCGACAATTCAGGTACAGATAAGGGAGTATGTTCTCTTTCAATCTTGTCCTCTTCAGTGACTTCGGTGGGCCTGGCCATGTTTGGGATGATTTTCTGGGCCTGATAACTCTCTTGAATACAACTGTTGACCTCCTTGATTCCTCTGGCTTCGATGCTATTAGGGGCTTCCTCCTCCTGTATCTTCTTTGGAGAATGGGGCTGATCTCCGTGATAGAGGCTCTCTCTGAAGTCATTTGGTCTCAGGGTGAGATGGGCTTTTCCATGGTCCTTCCTATCTCTACACATGGCTCTCCTGTAAGCTTCTGCCATATACAAGGCACAAGGGTGATATTTTTGCCTGGAATCTATTTCCATGATGCTGCTTTCCAGCTGGGACACACTGCTAATCAGCCTGGCCATCTCTTCAGAATGATTAACAATCTTACCCTGAGAGGAAGTCTGACTTCTCCTTTGAGACACATCTCCTTGGGAATTGGGTATCACCATTAAGTTCTCAGGTTCTTTGCTTGCAATGGGGCCTTCTTCCTTGGTGGACACAGCTGACAGTGGGTTGGAAGCAGAGTCTTTTCCATAAGGGGGGTCTCTCCTCTGAGTCAGGGACTCCTCTGAGCAATCCTTGGGATGCAAAGCCATTCCAAGAGAAACAGATTCCGTTCCTTCCTTCGGGTGCGGCGAGGTTTCATCCTTGGACGTTACTGCTGGACTTGTGCACCCACAGTGATTTGATGAGCTGCGCTTTTTAGAAACAAAAGCATTCTCCTGCATATTGACTCTATGCTGAGTTTGGTTTGAGCTGTCTGTTTTGTAAATGAAATTAGAATTGGGTCCAGAATGGATCTGCCCTTCAAAATCAGCCGTACCAATCCCCAGGAGGTAGCCTCCCCAATTCCCTCGGATGTCATTTTCACTCTCCCTATGTTCATGATCTCCTTCAATGCTTGAGATAACTGCTCCGGAGTCACTAAATGGAACACCCCAAGGGGGCTGATCCGGGTCTTTGTTATTTAAAATCCCACCTGGTTTTCCTAGCTGACACACTGCCATGTTAATGCTCTCCAACAACAGTCTGCTCTGAGCAGCAGAGAAAGCGATGGGATTGCTGTACTTTTCCATACTTTGGGGGACCCCAATTCCACTCAGGTCTTTCCTGTTGCCCGGGCTGAAGGACCTCTCCCCCACAACTTGCTGAGAAGAGGGATTCTTAGGGTCTGGGGTATGTAACAAAAGCAGCAAGTCACTGTCCACATTTCTGGGAAACTGAAAGGGGTTGTTCAGACCCTCTCCCCTGCTGGCGGATGGCAAATCCTCGCCCCACTCTCGGCACGCAGGGATCTCCAAGGCCGTTTCCGTCAAGGCGTCCCTACTCTCTAACATATAAAATGTTTCCATGGGATGGAGCTGCTCAGGAGATGGGAAAGGATTCCAGGATGGCTCAGAATCTGTAGCTAAGGCCAAAGAAAAACTCCTTTCTCTGTCGATGTGTTTGCTGGTGTTCTGCAGGAGCTCGGTCTTCATGGCGGGCTGAGAGAGGGGGTCGTTGAGCTTTAGTGGAACCAATCTGCTGGGCAGATTCTCTTCCCACTGGGCCCAGGTCGGAGCACTCTGTTCTTCCTTGGCGTTCATGGGACTGCTGCTGTTGGATATGTCCCTCAGGAAAAAGCTCTCATCAAAGGAGACTGCTGAGCCGGCTCTCCGACAGGCCACAGGCTGCAACTGCTTCAGGATGCCTGGGGGTGCCTGTGTCCTGGAAGCTGAAACCTTGTTTTCCGCTGCAAAGACCCAAGCATTCTCTAAGCCTGGATCTCCTGCTTCTAAGTCTGCCGAGGTACAGCTACGATGAGCATCTTTTTCAATCGTTCTAAAGAGAGTCGAGAGATCGTCCAGCTCCAAGCTCCCCCCATTTCGTTCTTGCTCTGCTCTCAACTGCCTCGTGGATGGCAAAGAGGAGGAAGCATCATTGAAATCAAAATCACCAGGCATCTTGGGACACACAGGGAAGAAGGAATCCCATTTTTTGCCAGATGTAAAAGGCAGGTAACTTGTGTCCTTCTGAGAGGAACTAGAAACCTGCGTGCTTCTCACTGTGGCCCCCAGGGAAGAGTGAGAAAATTCACACAAATATTCAACAACAGGCCTGCCCTTTCCAAGGGAGCTGCCTTTGTGAGACAACAAAGCTGCAGGGGCAGCTGACAGGCAGGAGGGGAGCGCGCTGTTTGAAGGGACAGGGCTGCAGTCCCCAGTCAGGCTGGCTAGGTCTCTTCCCTCCTCAGGAAGAGCCTTGTTGGAGCCGGGCTGGCAAGGGCCTGGGGATTTCCACGGAGCCTCGGAGGGGACATCCAGAGAAGGTTTCCCACTCACCTCGTGGGCATTGCTGGGCCCCAGGCCTGAGCCTGGGAGGGGGCTGAAACTGTACACCTCGGGGGCCAGCTCAGGGGCCGGCTGCTGTAGTCCCTCCACTTCAAGCAGGACCCCGGGCTTCTCCATGTCTCGGACCTCAGGCTCCTGGATACCAAGGCTCATCTGTGAGTGCAGACTGACTTCTTGGGAGTCGTTGGGTTTGCTCTCTGACTCGCAGGAGAACCAAGAGTCCATGGAAACCAAGGAGCTGTTTCTCGGGTTGTGTGTCTGTTGAAGGGATTTGTAGTTGTTCCTTTCTGTCTCAGGCTGAAGAGTCAGATAAAAAGAAGCACTTGGCTTCAATGTTACATCAGGTCCCACTGAGTCCAGTCCTTGGTCTGAAGCCTGGAACTCCAGGACCTTCTCCCGGCACTCTGTGAGGGACCGGGAGTTCTTCACTTGCCAAAAGACTTCTGCAGGCATCTCATCTGATGAGTGAGAAGCCGGCCCTTCCTTAGAGTCTTCCCTAAAGTCCTCCTCCTCGTTGTTCAGGCTGTCCAGAGAAAAGGTCCTCACCTTTTTCCAGGGCAGTTCACTGCCAGAGGGAGGCAAGGAGGCCTTAGGGGAGGCCACGGGCCTCACCTCACTTCTCTCAGGAGCTTGGGGTAGGGGAGAGCAGGGCAAAAGCCTTGTTTGTGTTCTATTCCTTTTTTCTACCAACGAGTCTTGAGACATCTGGCTATCATCGCTTTCTGAATTCTCAGGCTCTGTGCAGTGTGCCTTTGGCTCAGGGGCCTCCTGATTTTGGGGTTTGATCAGGGTCCCAGTATAAGTGCAGGAGAGGGAATCCAAAGAGTAGGTACTGTCGGTGTCAGAGAAATCATTGTCGTTTTCCTGGGAGCGGGCTCCCAGAGAGCCGGAGGCAGCCCACAGGACGCCGGCACTCCAGGTCCCTTCATCCCCCTCTCTCTTCCCAGGGCTCTGAAGGCAGGCTTGGTCTCTGTCTTTCATGCCAAAGAGACGTCCCCGTGGCCATGCTGAGCCTCCAGCCAGTGACGCTGCGCCGGGCTCCCACTGCTCTAAGGCCCAGGCAGCCTGGCACAGGCGAGTCGCTTGGATCTTTCCATACACAAGCGATCGCTTGGTGCCCTGGGGGTGTGGGGAGCTGCTGCCATTCCCTCGGGAGCCCCGGCTGGTCAGGAGATCCCTTTCTCTTCGCCACCTCCGCCGGGGCAGACTATGGCTTCCGGATGGCTTCTCCCTAAGGCTCCGGGGGCTGAGGACGAGGGGATCGGGCTTCTCCCTCCATCTGAGCTGCTCTGCCGACCGGCTTACAGAGGCCGGATTCCGATGGAGCCGCCCCAGCTGCTGCCTCCTCCTGCTCATTTCCTGACTCTTCCTGTCCCTGGCAGGAGCAGTCTTGGAGCTTGTGATGGGACTGGCCCTTTCGGTTGAGGGATCATCTCCAAAAGATGCTCTCCTCCCCTCACACACCTGCCACAGGTTGGCAGGGCAAGAGTCATCTGCCGGGGTTACGCTTCCTCTGCGAACAGAAGCAGCTTGAAAGAGATAATCCCCAGACTGAGGTTTCTCTGGTGAGTAGTGAGCACTCTCAGTTGATAACTTGGCAGAAATTGCACACTTCAGAACACTGAAAATACAAAGAAAACCATCTCAGGACATTTCAAAGGCCCTTTACAAAACTATCGGGGTGAAGGTGGAGCTCATGGAGGAACCATACGTGTGGAGACCCAGGGATCAGAGTAGAGAGGGCAGTTTGATTTGTTCCTCAGTAGTGAGTACTAACTCAAATCTCACTGTGTCTTCAAGTAGGGATCATATCTAGGAAAGGTTTAGATAAAGACAAAAAAGCTCTCGATCCTGTCCTGTCTGAGAAAAGCATTCTCTGGGCCCTTCAACTTCCAGATTTCCATGTGGGAAAAGGAGTGTGAATCCAAGAAAAATCTAGAGATCACGAAAGTCAGGGAGGTGGGAGGGCCATTATCTTCCCCAACCAATGTCAACTAAACATCTACTAGTTACTGGGGAGCCAGAAAAGAATCAGAACACCGTACCTGCTTCCAGAAATATTAGGGACTTTTAAAAAAAAAAAAAGCACTGTGTTTTTAATGGCAAATGAATGGCAGAGATAACAAATGCTAAAGAAAAATGAGAACATGGTGTATTGGGTCATTTAAGGAAGGCTGAAAGCAGGAGCTGGGTCTTGAAACAAGGGTTAGTGCTAAGATAATTGGGTAGGAGAGAAGAAGAAAATTCTCTCCTAGGAGAGACAATTTGTACAAAAGGTGTAGAGAGTGGCAGGAATGCACATTCTAGAAACAATGAATAGACAGTTTGGTTAGAATAGAGTAAAAAAGCAGAGGGGGAGGTTGGAGAAATCAGCAGGGATAAATTGAGGGAGGTTCTTTTAATAAATGCTAAAGAACTCAAAAGAAAGGTGAAAACATGATAGAGTGAATCATGTGGGGAAAGCAGAAAGGAAGAGTTGGGTCTTCAAAGAATGGTATTGGAAGGAAGGTTGAATAATTTAGCTTCTAAATAGAGAAGGGATATATGCAAAGGGATGTCTTAGGAAATTTAATCTGACTACAGTATACAGAACAGGTTTAAGGTAGGAAAAACAGGAGGCAGGAGATGAGTTAGATTAATATAATATAACTGATAATAATGAGAATCTGGACCTGTGCGATGGCAGCATCAAGGGACAGATACAAAAGACAGTATGGAAGAAGGACCAGGAGGATTACTGAGATGGTAGTGTTATGGTTTGTAAGCAGAGTCCCATCTACAGAGAAGAGAATTTTAAAAAGATCTAGAAGCATATAAACAATGGTGTGGGGAAGAGACTGAAGCACAAAAATCCACCTACAAAGCCTTCACAATAATCCAGGCATGGGATGATGAAAGATTTGGATTAGATTTGCAACAGGAGTATAAACAAAGGGGTCAACTCTAAATAGACTGGCTGAAAAGGAATTATCTGGGCTTGAAGGGTGAGGAGAGAGATGATAATCATGTTGTAACTCTAGGGTATTCAGCAAACTAGTTTGAATGAGGAAGATGTTGAATTCTGTTTTGGACATGTTGAATTTGAGGTGGGGGGACATCCAAGTAGAAATTCTCAATAAAGAGAAAATGGAGAATGGAGAAGACAGGAGCTGGGAGGTGTTAGCTGAGAGGTTAGAGCAATAGAAAATGGCTGTAATAGGCTCAGAAGGGACAATGAGCACCTGAACCAAGATAGTGAGAGTGGGCATGAAAAGATATGGCAGAGATGGGGAAGAATCACCAAGATTTGACAAGTGACCAAATGGGAGAAGAGTCAAGGATGATTTGTAGGAAGAAGGAAGAAGTACCATGCAATAAATAAGGCAAGGAATTTACACAGAAAACAATGAATTCCATTTCAATAGGCTGAACTCTGCAGGGTGCACAGTAGAAGTTCAGCAAGTAGTGGGAAATTTTGAGGTTGGACATGAATAATATGGAAATTTCACATGTGTAATTGGTATCATGTTGCTTGCCTTCTCAGTGGGAAATGACTAGAGGCAGATAGAAAATTTTTTAATAAATGTTAAAAATTGTTTTTTCCCTGAGGCAATTGGGGTTCAGTGACTTGCCCAGAGTCACACAGCTAAGTGTTAAGTGCCTGAGGTCAAATTTGAACTCAAGTCCTCCTGACTTCAGGGCTGACACTCTATCCACTGTGCCATCAAGCTGCCCTGAAAAATAAATTTTTTAAAGAAAGAAATTTTGAGGTTGAAGCTCAAAATTTCTTTTTAGAGTTGGAGAGTCAGAAGAGAGAAGGGAAAGCCTTAGGAATATCCATATTCAGGAAGTGGAGGGAAGGAGAGGGATGTCAAAGGAAGAAGCAGCAAGACAGGGTGAAAAACTAGGAAAGGCAATGTCATGGAAGTCAAGAGGAGAGAGTTTCAAAAAAGAAAGGGAGTGACAAATAGGAGGGAAAAATATGTATTTACATAACACTATGTACCAAGCACTGTTCTAAGTCTTTTTTTTACATATATCTCATTTGATCCTCACACAACCCTACAAGATAGATGCTATTATTAATTTCACTATTCATTAGCTTCATTTTGCAGTCCTGACTTGCCCAGGGTCACATAGCTAATCAGGGTCTGAGATTTGAACTCAGATCTTCCAGACTCCAGATCTAGCACACCATCCACTGCTCTAGAAGGAACCTCAGATGAGAACTGAGAAAAGGTCACTGGATTTAGCACTAACAAATCCCAGGACAGTAACCTTGAAGAGAGAGATTCCAATAGAGTGACGAGGCTCAAAAGATAGTATAGTATGATGGAGAATGAAGCAGAAAGTAATGAAAAAGAAAATTCAGGATTACCTGCTTTCCTTAGAAATTTGACAAAGTGAAGAGATACAGTATGATAGGTTTAGGGAGCAGTTAAGATGGAGGAAATGATTTATTTAGTTTCTTTTAGGACTAGGAAATTTGCAGAAGTTTGTAGGCAGGAGAAAGGTATGAAGGAGGTGAGAGTGAAGGTGAAAGGTGAGCAGGGGATGATTAATGCAGCAAAGCCCTTAAAAGCAACAGCATCAAGGATACGGGTAAGCTGGTGCTCATCCTTTGTTTCTGAAGACGACCAGAATGGCATCTCTAAGTTGGGGGCAGTGTACAACGTGTCTTGACTGAAGACAAGCTTGGAAGGCTCTACCAGAGACTGGACACAAAGAGTCCATATGAGCCTTTGGAATGGCAATACCTCTGAATTTGTCCGTCTCATGTTTGTTTTGAGCAATAGCAAAAAAGCAGAATTGTGAATGTTCAAAAGTAACAAGATGGACAAATTCAGAGACAACTCAGAGTACAGAGCCTTCTTTGATGTGAGCTAAGCAGGCTAACATTAACAAGAAAGAAGGTAGTCTCATCTTCTAAGATGAAGAAGGAGGGGGAAAACAGAGTTAGTGATTTAAGATGCTTTGATAAAGAATCCCCATTGCAAAGAGGCTGCTAGGTGGCGTCATGATGTACACAGCACTGAGCCTTGAGTCAGGGAGACTTATTTTTCCCAAGTTCAAATATGGCCTCAAACACTTAGTACCAATGTGACCCTGACAAAGTAACTTAAATCTTCTTTGCCTCCATTTCCACATCTGTAAAATGAGTTGGAGAAATGGCAAATCACTCCAGTATTTTTGGCAAGAAAACCCTAAATGGGGTCAGAAAGAGTCAGAGACAGTTGAAAAATTCTGAACAATAACAACAACAACAATAAAAACAACCCACCCCATTGAAAAATGTAATGAGTCAATAAAAAGAATGCCTCCTGGGTCCAGTTTAGATTGTATGAATTTATAGTAGACTTGGTCATCAAAATTTCGTGAATTCCCTTAGGAGCACTGACTGCCTAAGGAGTAGAAGCAGAAAAGTTACAAACAGTGTCATCCAGCATTAGCAAGGGTACCTACAAAAGGACAAGGGAGAAAGGGGAAGGAGAGAGGGAGGGAGGGAAAGAAGAAAGAAGAGAAGAGAAAGAGAGAGAGAGAGAGAAGGAGGGAAGGAGAAAAAAGAGAGCAGGGAGAGAAAGAGAGGAGGAGGAGAGACAGTGAGACAGAGATAGAAGGAGAGAGACAGACAGAAACAGAGACAGATAGAGACAAAGACAGAGAGGAAGAAGAAGAAGAAGAATGAAGAAGAAGAGGAGGAGGAGGAGGAGGAGGAGGAGGAGGGAGGAGGAAGAGAGAAGAAGGAGAAGGAGAAGAGAGGAAGAGGGAGGGAGGGAGGAGAGAACAAGAACCGGGAAGGTTACTCAAACGTATAAGCAGAAGGTCAGGACTATGAAGGTTGGTAAGTGGAAGTTAAACAAGGGTGATGGATTGGGAGGGACCAAGGAACCAAAAGTCACAATGAGAATGAAGAATAGCCTCATGAAAGGGAGGGTGTGAGCAAGGTGGAAGGACAGGAAGGACAATCAGAAAGGAAATTTCAAAGTTCAAGGTTTTGGAAGAAGAGCAACCTCCGATGATGGCAAGGTCCATGGCAGCAATTCAAACTTTTTGATCTCAGGACCCCTTTACAATCCTTAAAAACTACTGTGGGGAAAAAAATTATTATGGATCCCAAAGAACTTTTGTTTATGTAGGTTCTATCTACCAATATTTACCATACTCCAAATTAAAACATCTTAATATTATCATAAAAATTTTGACTTCACAGACCCCCTGAAAGAGCCTGAGTTCCCAGACTACACTTTCAGAATAAGTGATATAAAGTATGACTAGCACATGGAGTAAATGAAGAGAGAATGGAGAAAGGAATATATGGAACTGAGGAGGCTTGAAAGGAGTTAGATATGGAAGGGTGTTGGCAGGGTCATAAATCTGAAGACTGAAGTCCCTAATGATGATGTCATGGCATGGGATAGGGGACTGATATCATTGTTCAGTTGTTTTTCAGACCTGTGTCCTCTTGGTGATCCCATTTGGGGTCGTCTTAGCAACGACACTAGAGAGGTTTGTCATTTTCTTCTCCAGCTCATTTACAGATGAGGCAAACATGAAGTGACTTGCCTAGGGTCACACAGCTAACAAGTGTCTGAGGTCAGATTTCAACTCAGAAAGGTGAGTTTTCCTGACTCTAGACTTGGCACTCTGTGCAGTATGGTGCCACCTAACTGCCCCATGGGATGGGAGGCAGAGAAAGATTAAAAGTCTTAGGTGCTGAAATCCCAGGGAAAGTGGGAGAGTGGGCTGGAGGTTAGTGGCAGGTGGTAGGATAAGGACAGGGAGAGGGAAACCTGAAGAAATATGATCAACTTTAAAAGAAGAGAGGTTATCGAGTGATGGTAAAGGAACAAGGAAACAATGTATGGGGAGCAAGGAAAGAAGCGGACTCTTCTTCCTGACTCCGTGGAGTCAAGGATCAGAAGGACTGTCCAGCACTAGAAAACATAGCAAGAGACAGGGTGTCCTACCAGCAGAGTCGGGCTTCAGCTGGCACTAGAAAGAGGAAGAAACAAAAAGGGGATAAGGGTGAATGGGAACCTTCCAAACTGGGCACAATGGGAGAAATGAAAAGGGAAAACAAACTTGGAAAAAAAGGGATAGGGGAATGGAGCAGGACTGAGATAAAATGGGGATGAGAATACAGAAAGTATCAAGTGAAAACAAATTTCTGAATACACAAAAGTTTGAATAAACCAAAACTCTTTGGGGATCCACAATAATTTTCAAGACTTTAAAAGTCCAGGGACCAAAAAGTTTGAGAACTTATACCTTTGAAGGAGAGCAGGGGATTTGCTAGCCAAAGGACAGAGGATACATATACCAGGCAAGCACATCAGGAGAATCAGGGCTCAGGAAGGTGAAATTTTAAAAAGCATCAGTTACAAAGAGGGACGTATTAAACAGAAATCCCTTTCCTAGCCCTGTCCTGTATCCCTGTTGCTCCTTTACCTTTGTGAGGGGGACAGTGGGAGGCCACAAAGTCTGTGGTTACCCAAAGAACTGCTGGTGGTAGAAGAACCGCTCTGTTTATGAAAAGCTGAAAAGCTGGCATCCAGATCAGGGTCCAATTGGCTCGGACTATCTTTCCAGCTGAGTGTTTCAAGCTGCTCAAGCTTTTTCTGGGCTTCCAGGAGTTTCTGCTTTTTGACAATCTTTTCCAACTGAAACTTGACTTTCTTGCGCCTGACTTTACGCTCTGCTGCCCAGAGAGCATTCCTCCAGAGGACCTGAAGCTGGACCAGCCTCGTACGGCCCCCATCCAGCGAAGCTGAAGGAGTCTCTGGGCTTATCTGAGATTCTGCTTCATGGAAGATCTCAGTGTCTGTCTCAGCTGAGACACCATCCTGTTGCTGCTGCTGCTGCTGCTGCTGCTGCTGCTGCTGCTGCTGCTGCTGCTGGCTGGCCAACTGGCTTTCCTCTCTGAGCAACCATCTCTGATCTAAGAACCAAGAAAAACCAGAAAGAAAGTCAGAGCTTACCCGGGAGGGTAAGCTGTCTCTGAGCCAGTCATCTGGACTCACATGGAGTGACATATTTGTACCCATGTGGAGAAGAGAGGAGGGAGATTTCTGGCTGGGATATGCAAAGAACAAAGAGAAAGATGCTCTTTGTCCCCAGAGCAGAGAGCACTGAGAAGGAAGAAGCCAAAAGGGCATGAAGCTGGGGTCTCACCTAGGTATGGGTGCCATACATCCATATGTACATGGAAAAATATGCATGTGCATGATAGAAGGAGGAAGAGGGAGACCAGTGCTTTTAAGGGGGAACAGGCTCATTAATTTCCCTATTCATCTTTCTGAGGAACCTTTTTCCAAATTTCTGCCTCATAATGTTTCCCTGCAACTCCATGAAGACTATAAACAAAAAAGAGAGGAAAGTACAGAACTGACCATAGGAAAAGAGGGGGAGATGAAGAAATGAGAAAGTGAGGGAGACTCCGTAAATCATGGTCACCTACTGTCTTTGATCTGCTGGTTGATGAGGGCCTGGTCAAACTCCAGCTCCTGCTCAGCTCTGATCTGCCCAACTAGGATATCTTGCCTTAGATCCTTGACAAGGCGTTTCTGTTGGCGAATCTGCGTCCTGTGGGATGCTGCTTGTTCCAGATGCTTCTGGTGGTAAGCTTCAGAAACAACATCCCATGCTCTCCTGTTACAGAAAGGGCTAGGAATTTCCATGAGGAAAGAAACAAACCATCCTGAGAAAGAACTATCTATATTTTAGAGGGCATTCTTCCCAGGCCCTGGCTCTAGTTATCGGTCTTCATTTGGGCAAGCTAGGGAGTGGGTGACACCCCCTGGCTGAGATGTCATCATGAGTCAGGGTGCTCTTAGGCATCCATTTTCTTTCAGGAACTTCTCTCGATTAAGTCTCCCCTTTGGGAGAACCCTTAGGTCCAAAATAGCAGAGAGGGATTTGGACTCGAGGCCCTGCTGCCTGCTAGGAAGAACAAAGAGGAAGTGAGTTGGGTCACAAATAGCCAGTGAGGTCATAGAACTAGCAGGTAGAACTTTAGTCAGAACTGACCTCTTCTGGATTTCTTAGGAAGATTCAAGAAAAACAATAAGTTATTTTAGTTCATAAGAATAAATAGGTAAGAAGAAAAGAAGGAAAACATTATGGTTTTGGCAAAATTAAAGAGCTCTGGATTTCTCTCTGCTTTTTTAAACTGAGTTTTCCTATCTTGCTCAGGTAGGAAGTACAAGGGGATACTCTTTGACTCACTGCTTCATTTTTGACCTAGGCAGGTTAGCCCCTCCTTAGGCAACTGGGGAGCAGAGGGAGAAGGGAGGTTCCCTTGCTCCTAGGGACTCATCATATTAAAGCCAAACTTAGTGCTAACACCCCTAAACTTGGAACTCCCAAACCCAAAAGATCCATTAGCCTCCCCAAAAGCTGGAATTATAGGCATGTACTACTATGCCCAGCTTTGGGCTTTATTTTTTAAAAAAAGGCCAAGTTTCACAGAGGCTATGCTACTTTTTGAAAATCATAATGGAAATGAAACAAAATTATCTTGCAGAAAACTTGTGGGTTACAAAATGATTCTTTCCCTCCATTATAAAGAGCTATACAAGTTCTATGAAATGTTCATCTACTATTGGAAGCTCATCCCTTGAAACAAAAAGTACATCTATGCCCGAGAAGAAAGAGATAAACAGACAAGGCAGACACATAGAGACAGAAACACAGAAAAACAAAGACAGAGAGAGGGAGAGAAGAAGGGAAGAGAAAGAGAGGAGAGGGGAAAAGAGAAAAAAAAAGACAGAAGTCATGAAAAAAGGGGGAGGAGATTCTAGAGAAATGTTTGCATACATGCAAACAAGTTCAACGAAATCTTGGAAATCTGGCCTACAGGAAAGAGCCCTGGGTTGGAATTTGAGAGGCTGGGTTCTTTAATAGTTAAGAATAAGTCATATAAGTTTTCTCTTCTTGGAAACTCAGTCACTATTTGAACCTTCTATCCACTAAGGGTGGTGTATTCTGGGGCAGCTCCAAGACTATTTCAGTCTCGTGTCTATTTTCTATCAGATAGTATTTTTTCCCCTTCACCACCATGCAGAGACTTGCACTAGCAATGGTGGATGGAGATAGGGAAAGAGGGAAGCTCAAGGTGGTCAGCAGGAAGGAAAAGAAGAATGAAGGAGGGAATAAGCATTAAAATAGTATCTACTATGTGTCAGGTACTGTGCTTTTTTTGAAAACAAATATTATCTCATTTAATCCTCACTACAACTCTGTGAGGTAGATGCTGTTGTGTTATCCCCATTTCATAGTTAAAGAAACTGAGGCAAACAGTCTAACTTTCCCCAGTCATACAGCTAGTAAGTTGCCTGAAGCTATATTTAAATTCAGACCTTCCTCACTCCAGGCCCAGCATTCTATCCACTTCCAAGAGGTTAACAGAGCAGGAACTAGCTTTGGGAAGCAGAGCCTAAGCCAGGTACCAACCCAATCTGATGAGGAGGAAAAGCAAAAGAAACGTTTTCTCTCACTGCCAGAGCTCTCCTGGTCTGCCAACTCCGAGATCCCCATAGCCGCCAGAATCTTGCTTCTAGGGTCACCTTCCCACCAGAACACACTAAGGTCTGGGGACGTTCACTGGATCACCAGGGAGAAAATCAATCACAAAGTGCCAGCCACCATGCTCTCCCACCCCAACAGCTTCCATGCCTGGCTACCTTTCTCTCAGGACCTCTGGTAACGGAGTCAGGAGGAAGCCCTGGAATGCTCTGGGCTCCATTCCCACTTTCCAGACCTACCATCAATCATCAGCACTTTCTCTTCTTGTAAAGCTCATTCCATCCTGTCCCAGTTCTCACTGCTGTCATCTGCAAACCTCCTATTTGCTCCTTCCAAATTAGAAGCAGCCTTCCTTGCTCCTGCTTCCTTCACCCTTCTAAACTCCCATGACCTTCTAATTCCGTCTAGCTCAACACCCCTGTTCTATTCCTAGAAGAGTTTCACACTAACCACCTTGATCCTATTTACTGGTTTTCATCCCCGACAGTCAAAAACTATTTAACTGAGCCCTGGGCTGTCACAGCATAGCTGATGGGCTTTGTGTCATTTACCTTTCCTCCAGGCAGCGTAAGGTGAAAGCCCAGGGGAAATGCCAGCAGGTCCTGATGTAGCCTTACCAGAATGGAAGTAATAGATAAGGATTTCAACCAACAATCTTTCTTCTTATGTATTAGGACACCACCAGGACGTAACTATGAGGGAGTCCAAGGCTAAGATTCTGGTGTTAGATTGGTTTCCCGACACCCAGGAAAACAGCACCAGGAATCATCTGTTTCTAGAAAATCTAAAGCAAAATGGCAAGTGCTCTGTACTGAATGGTGGTGCCTGCAGAATGGGGGATTATCTGGGAGAAAGCAGTCAATAGACAGCATTTCCCATGGTGCCTGGTTGTCACTCTCCAACTCTGTCTAACTAAGTAGTTTACACAAAACGGATAAATTATTCAAAGGATTCCATCAGAAAGGCTCTCTGAATAACTATTTCATTTGGGGCTCACTCAGCTCTTTCCCCAGGCTCTCTCCCTCTTCCACTCATGTTTCACTCTGTGAAACACTCTCCTTCCTCTTCCTCTTGCTCTTCCTCTTTCCCCCCTTTCTCCCTTTTTCCTCCTTTCCACCCCCAAAAAAGTATAAGGTTAGCCAGATTCACTCCTTATGATGCAAATCACCATCTTCTATAACAGAAATGGGAGGAGACTGAAGGAGGGATTACTGCAGAGATGTCTGGGAAGCTGAGAAAAGATCACTAGCACACACGTTCTCTCTGTTTCTCTCTCTCTCCCTTTCTCTCTCTCCCTCTCCCCCCCCTCTCTGTCTCTATCTCCCTTTCTCTCTCTATCTCCCTTTCTCTCTCTGTCTCTGTCTCCATCTCTGTCTCCCTCTCTCTCTCTCTCTCTCTCTTTCTCTCTCTCTGTCTCTCTGTCTCTCCTCTCCCTTTCTCTCTCTGTCTCTCTGTGTCTGTCTGTCTCTGTCTGTGTGTTTTTGTCTCTCTCTCTCTCCTTTTCTCTGTCTCTCTGTGTCTGTCTCTTTGTCTCTCTGTGTGTGTTTTTGTCTCTCTCTCTCTCTCTCTCTCTCTCTCTCTCTCTCTCCGTCTCTCCCTCCCTCCCTCCCTCTCTCTCCCTCTCTCTCTCTCTCTCTCTCTCTCTCACACACACACACACACACACACACACAGAGCTGAAAGCAAAATTCTCAACTAAACAGGTCTGTTAAGTATTAAGCAAGTACATGAAAAAAAATACATTTTAACTAACCTTCCACTAAGTATCTGTACAGATTTCAGGGAAAATCCTCAGCTAACCATCAGCTTGTGGGTCTCTCCAGGGACAGCAGCAGGCGTGATCACTGCTTCTCTTCATTTTGTAAGTTTGGGTCTGCTTGCTCATCTGCTCCCAGAGGCTCCCGGGCTCCTCCCTATTGCCATCGTTCCTATCTCTTCCCTGATGCTTCAGAAGCTGACAGTTCTCACTACATAAAGTGGAAGTTCCTAATCACTATGGGACAAGCAGGAACTGACCTACCAGACTGCCTCCAAGACTCCAGACACTCAAGACTGAGCCCCAAAGATCGCAAATTGGGAAATGATACTAGAAAACAAAGTGTCCTTTGGTCCCAGCAGCTGGGAGTCAGGCTGATCACCTTTCCCTGTGGCTGGAGTCAATTCTGTGTTTTGGGGCACACCTACAGACTCACCTCTGCCTAAATAAATAAAGTTAAGCCTCAGAGTGGAGACTTGAGAGTTTTGTGGCGTGTCCTGCCCAAAGCTGGGAAGATGTTCCCAGCACAGACCCAATTCTGGACTGGATTTTTATTTTTCTCTGCTCCTGCAGGCACTCTTCCCCAGTCCCTTTTTGCCCAATCAGGCTCAGGCTTAGGTGCAGGGTCCAGCTCCTACACTACATCATCACTGCCACCCATCAGGCACACTGCTGTAGCAACTACAACAACTGGGGAGATTAACCCATTGGACTGACTCCAAGACCCCTAGCTGGGCCCTGAGATACCAGCTGGGTGGTGCTGGTACCTTTAATTTGAAATCTCTCCCTGATCTTTTTTTAAAGAAAGGGAATATCTGGGATTTGGTTAACCAGTTTCATCAGTAATTCTGAATTAGAGAGATTAGGAGATCTCATTTCACAGAAACAAGGAGGTTAAGGACAAAAAAATTTATCAGCACTTTTCTATAATTGCAAAAAGCAAGAATGAATGAAAAATCATTTATTAAGAGCTTAGTATGTGCCAAGCACTTGTGCCAGAGACACAAAGGAGAAAAATAAAAAGAAGGCAATTGGAAAATGGGATTATACATATGTATTAAAATATAACCAGATATACAACATGAATAATGTGAAGAATATTATACTTTAGTCAGTTCATACAAATCTGAGTTTTCTGTAAAGTACAATAATATGCATGGTGACCAGAATAATGTAGAAAACAAGGGAACTCTCCTCAGAGCAGTGACTAGTACTGACTGCAGAGGTCCAATGCTGAGACAGACCACCTCCACTACCCCAACTGACAATTTCTAGATGTATAATGTTGCCAGATATGGACAATGTATTGCTATGCTTTGTATAATTATATTTTGTTACAAGAAAGAGTTCTATGGGGAAATATGGGGGATAAACGGGAAATGACAGTAATATAAAAAAATCAATTATACCTTTTTTTTTTTAAGAGAGAGATTCAGGGGCAACTAAGTGGTGCAGTGGATAGAGCACTAGCCCTGATGTCAGGAGGACGTGAGTTCAAATCCAACCTCAGACACTTAACACTTCCTAGCTGTGTGACCCTGGGAAAGTCACTTAACCTCAATTACCTCAGGGGGAAAAAAAAGAGATCAGTTCAAAACAGAAGGAAGAAAAAGAAAGCACCACAGAAGAATACAAAAGAAAGGTCAGAGGCAAACATAGACAGGCAGGACACTATGAAAATTACTTATTGAATTTCTATGGTCTGGTAGAGATTTAAAGAAGGAATACATTCATAACAATCTTCCCAGGTGCTTGCTTATGAAACAATACACTCCCATTGCTCATATATTACTTTTCCGGCCTTTCCCTGACTGATGGCAGACTAAGTGATATAAGCCGTCACCTTGTAAACATGTTGCCAAAAAAAGTCTTGTTTGACAGAAGGTGGCCGGGGGAAAACACCAAGAATGGCACCCTTTGGAGAGGGAAGGAAAGCAAAATAAGCGGCAGGACGATAAAATGAGCTCTTTCTCCGCCAGATGGTCCCGCTGCCAACAATGAGCTAAGTTCCACGAGTCTCAGGATCCCAGTGGCTAATGGACCACCTCAGGCTTATGCCTTTACCTTCAAGGATATTGCAAAACACTAGATGATTACTGCCAGGGCTCAGAACGGCTCCATGCCACAAGGGTTCATTGACATCACCTACCTGTCTTCCCCAAGCACAGAGGAAATCCCCAGTCGGGGGGCAGAGACATCACCATCCAAATCCAACCACTCCAAAGAACAACTGCTGCTCCCAGCAGAGACTTCTCCTAGCTGGAAACAAAGGAGGAAGTGGAATAAAGAAGCCTTTACTCCACAGCCGGTAACCCTCATTTACATGGCTGAACTTGTCCAGGGGGACTGCCACAGGGCTGGAAGCCACAGTGGAAGACCCTTCCTGATGCTGCTCCCATGGCAAAAAGTGCCACGGTCAGCAGCAAGCTAAGAAAGAGGCCATACTTACCAATCTCCTCTGTCTTAGTGCAGCAGCCTCTGCTGGGTGAATGAAACGGAATTTCTGTGTTTCCCCCAGAATTATAATAGCTCCTTTGGAAAAAGGAAAGCAAAAGGCTTACGATTGAGCCTTAACTGTGTGTCAGGTACCATGCTAAGAACTAGACACACACATACACACACACACACACACTAATAATTCAGATGGATACCAACTGGCAGTTCAGGGAAGAAAAAGGGAAAGATGGCACCGTGGGCCAAGCTTCTTTTACTAAGATGATAATAGTTAATATTCATATAGCACTAAGGTTTGAAAAAACAATTTACAAATGTTATCTCATTTTATGTTCACAACAACAAAGATAATAATTAATATTACAGCACTTACTATGTGCCAGGCATTGTATTAAGTACTTTAAAATTATTGTCTCATTTGATCCTCACAACAACCCTGGAAGGTGGGTGCTACTATTTATCCTCATTTGACAGATGAGGGAACTGAGGCTGAGAGTTTAAAAATAGGGTCAAAAAACTAGTACACATTTGAGGCAAGATTTGCACTTGGGTTTTTCTGACTCCATGACCAGCATACTATCCATTAAACCATCTAGCTCCCTACAGACCTCTGGCAAGATTTCAAGAAGTAGATTCATCTATTTGGGATTAAGAGGCAGATCAATTCTCTCCTTCCTGGGCTTCTGCCATTGGGATTCTCTTTCCTACAGGCAAGGGGGAATCTTCAAATCCAGATAAATCCCCCCCAAAAAGACCATCACTAGAAACAGGTTCTGTTATTTTTTTCTTAAAATTTTTATCATGAACTTAATAATCATTTTTAAAAATTTCAAAATACAAAGAACACAATAAAGGCTTATACACTTATCCATGGGTTTCCATTATGTAGAGTTTTTTTAAGAGCAAACTTAATAAGGTAGTAATAAAATTTCCCTGTTTCTATGCCCTTCCAAACTTTTTTGCATTCTATTTTTTTATTCTGCTCTGTTTTCCCATTCTTTACTATCTACAAAAATCACCCCTATTCCCACCACATAGAAGCCCTCTCACAACAAGTCCAGTCAAGTCCAGTAATGTCAAATTCAACTAGAATAGTTTACAGACTGGCTTATGTAAGGTACAATATATTTTTATTAGGTTCAACACTCCCCAGTGACATTGTGATCTGGTTCCTAGTTTTGTGGGAAGCATTTCCAGGTGAAGAGTCTGACACCTCTTATCTAGCCAAATGCATCATCAGTACATTAGTTCCACTATCTTTTCTGGATCACGTTTATAAAAAGAAAGTCTCTTGGGAAAGCCTATTCCAAAGGCCTTCCCATTCCTCAAAATGGTGTTTTTTCAACTAAGAATTGTTGGCCATCATGATTATGGCAGTTTAAAGAACCTACATTTCACCATTTCCAGAAAGCAAAGAGAAGACCCTGGGAGAGTGGGGTCCAAGTGGCCTACCTTGTGTCAGGCGACAGGAATCAGTGACCTCTTGGCCATTGACAGAGCAGCGGGCTCCCAGGGCAGGCTGAAGTGTGACCACACCACATACACTGGTGATGGTACAATGGTCTCTCTCTATCCACTGACCCTGAAGGACTGAGGAAAATGCTAGTCAGAATGGGGCACAGAGTCACTTAATAGAGCAACTTCATTCTTTCCATGAGAAAATCCAAGTCCAAGTCTGGAAAACCTCCACAGGCAGAAGAGATACCCCATTCCTCTATCTTGGTCTAGGAATAATTTCTATATTGGGTCTACTCCCAATCATACTGACCCAAAACCATATCTCAAGTAGTAGAAATATGAATAGCACATTGGCTACCAGGTCTTTCAGAGCTTCTTTTTAAGCAAATGCTTTATGAATGCTTTTTTACATCCCTGACACTTTCCCCTCATTACTCTTTCCCTTCCCCCAGCCAAGAGAATCTTCTCTTGAAACAAAAAGAAAAGCCAGAGGGCTTTCCTTCCCAAGAAGGTCCCTTCCCTCAGTATCCTCAGGTTCCCCATGGAGAAATTGGTCAAACACAGCCATCAGGATCCTCTGTACCTCTCAGAGGAGATAGAAGTTTCCACTGTTGTCTTCACTCACTTACCTATATCCTGTTCTTGGTCAGAGTCAATCCTTCCTATTTTTGTTGTACCTTCCTAAAAGGATATAGTAAAAGTTATTTTAAAGGTAGAAATAAGATAGAGAATTCTGTCTCTGAAGCAAAGTCTATGTGTCTGAGAATCACCTGTTTCTTATCATGAATGTCTCTTATTCACTGCTGACAGTTCTATTACTTCCCTCTAGTAAAAGTTATTTTAAAGGTAGAAATAAGATAGAAAATTCTGTCTCTGAAGCAAAGTTTATGTGGCTGAGAATCACCTGTATCTTATCATGAATGTCTCTTATTCACTGCTGATAGTTCTATTTCCCTCTGGGACCAGGCTTTCCTTCCCTTGGCTCCCGCTTCTTCAGGAATCAAGAAGAGACCCTCAAGTCAAATTTTAAAAGGCTATCCAGGCTATTTCTAAATGCCCAGGGTATATTTCCAGTGTATAGTCACTATATATCCCACAGATGACAGATGGTGGCAATTCCCTTGTGTCTGTGCTGCAAGCCTGTAGAAGAGCAGTTTTGATTTTTCCAGTGGGAGGTTTGGAAAGGGGTCTGTGTTTGCTTTTTGGAAAAGCTCAATGGAATCATACATTGTCTCTTGTAAAAGAGTTTGCTTTCAGTCACCAAACCTCTAGCCCCAGGAGAAGTGAAAATGAGCCCCATTTTCCCTGAGAGGTGAGGCATGAAAAATGCACCAGCCCTGCTTTGGCTAAGTCAATGTTTAGAGAAAAACAAAAGCATTTCATGGAAATAGGAGAAATCACTGGAATTATTACCTTCTTGCTGCTCAGATGAAGCTTAACAGACCTCACAGTCTAAAAAGACGATAAAGAACAAAGAAAAGAAAAGGCACCACCTATAATGAGAGAGAAACAGAAAAAAGAGAGGAGAAATAAAGACAGAGATAAAGGAGAAAGAGAGACAGATTCAGAGACAGAGAGACAAAGAGAAAGAGACAGAGTCCAAGACAGAGAGAGACAGAGCGAGAGAGAGACCGAGAGAGACAGACAGACATAAAAGAGAGAAAGAGAGAGAGAGAGAAGAGGAAGAGGAAAGGAGGGGCGGAGGGAGGGAAGGGGGGTAATTAGTAGTGAGTATAAACCAAGCACTATATTTTAATGGGAGGCTAAACCACACAAGATCCCTAGCTACCTTTTTGTTTGAATTTTTAAAAATTATTTTATGAACACTATAATTATAATGACCAGGTCTAATTAAATAAAAAGCTGAAAAAGACACCTTACTTTCACTGCAGAGAAGCTTATGAAATATGGCAGTAATTATGTGTTGAACTTACTTTTCTTTCTTTTTAAATCCTTGTTTCAAGGGATGGCTCATTGGATTGAGGAGGGGAAAGATGGAAATATTCACAAATGAACTTGACCTTTTAAAAAGTATCAATAAAAATTTTAAAAATCTTTAAAATTAAAAAAATTGTTTTGAGACCATTCCACCTTTTTCCTAGAATGCAGCAATCCAGGGCTTTTGAAGAGAAACTGCATTTGAATTTTGATACTGCTATTAGGTATTGATGTCACCAGATAGACTCTGGGGCAAGAGGGAAAAAGGCAATATATTTACATGATAACTTTATTATATATTTTAAAGGAATAGCAAGTTGTAAATAACAGATTTGCAGTTTTACATGCTATCATCTTTTTTTATTACACTGTTGTGAAAATACTTATTTTATCCCATAAATTGAAAATAAACAATTTTTTTAAAGTAAAGCATAAGGGGGACTAATGAGGATATGCAAGACTACAAAACCTCAAAGTAGAATGAAGTCTGGTTCTAGGGGAAGATCTCTGCATCCATGAATAGACATATAGCCCTCTAGATATGTTCAAAGATACAAAACATGCTAAACAAAAGGCAAATTTCCTGAAGGGGAACAAGGCAGCTGGGATTACCTCCTATACAGGGAAAGAACACAAGATATATACAGCATATGCAAAGCTTAAGAAAAACTCAGCCCCCTCAGTTCCACAGAAACCCCTCTTGAGAGATTCCTGAACTGTAACTAGGTTATCTTAGATGAAGTTATCCTATTCTCCTTTAGAGCATCTGAGTACTTTTAAAGCATCCTATTAATTAAGCATCCTAAGTAATATTCTGCCTATAGTCAGACAATTGCTATTTTACTCCTACTTTCTCTGGGATAACAATAATATATTTAAGGACCAAAATAGTATGGAAGGTAGATCAATTCTGCCTCAAACACATGGAAGATTTCCCAATTCAACCTCTATTCTACACATCTCTGGGAGACCTTTCTTTGTAATTCTGTCTGAGTGGAGAGAAACTAGGGTGGAACTGGGGATTTCACTGATATGGAAACTCTTTTAGTAGGAAACTCCTTTGGTGAGAAACATCCTTTCCTAATGCAGCCTGGTAACCTCTTACCAATATGGAAATGTTTTATATGATTGCACATATATAACCAATATCAAATTGCTACCTGGCTTAGGGAGAGGGAAGGAAGGTGGAAAGAAAATTTGAAAATCAAAATTTTATAAAAAATGAAAAAATACCTTCATATGTAATTGGAAAAAATAAAATACTATTTTTAAAAATGTATGCTCTTAAGAGTTACCTAGAGCAGAGCTTCTTAAAATTTTCCACTCCCAACCCTTTTCACCTGGGCTTATAGCTACATAGAATAGATGTACAAATCAAACATTTACTGATGATAAATCATAATTTCATGACCTCCACATTCAGGTACGGGATCCGATATGGAGACATGAACCACAGTTTAAGAAACTGGGACCTAAAGCACTGAGAGAGTAAGGTATCTGCTCAAGTTTGCACAATGTTCATCAGAGGGATAACATGAACCTAATCTCCTTGATGCTAAGGGCAGCTCTCTATCCATGTCATCGACAAGGGAATGGAGTGGGGGTGGTTGAGACAGAAATTAAATGTTTATTGTTACCTCAGACCTTGGGAAAGTATTAAGCCAGGGCTGCCTGAGGGAACATGAAGCCAGAAGATGGGCTTTCTCAAGCTTCTATCTGAAAGCTATCTCTGTGATGAGATGTCCCTAAGGTTCTATCCTTAGAACAGAGGCTTGCACTCAGCTCCCTATATACCCCAGCATGGGGAACATAATGCCTCTAGGGATAGTGGTACATAAGGAATTCATTAATGGGCTGCCCTTGCTGCTCTTTTAAAATACAATGAAGAAACTGTAATAAAGTGAATAATGGAATTGTGGCAAAGCAAGAAAGTTTGGCTGTATGAAAGAGGAAGGAAAGGGAATACACATATATATTAAGTACCTATGTATACCAGGTGCCATGCTAAGTGTTTTACAAATATTATCTCATTTGATCCTCATAGTAAATGAATGGGTTCCCTTAGGAAGAAGAAACCTGGCTAAGTCAAGTAGACAGAGGCAACTGATTCTGTATGCTAAACTGGATTCTTCTGGTCCCTAACAAACTTGAGACCAATAAATCTACAGAGGATCCCTCTGGGTCTTGGTTTCTTTCTCTAGAAAATGAGGGGGGAAAGAGGCAGCTAGTTGGTTCAGTGGATAGAACACCAGTCCTGAAGTCAGGAGGACTTGAGTTCAAACCTGGTTTCAGGCACTTAACATTCCCTAGCCATGTGACCCTGGGCAAGTCACTTAACCCCAATTGCCAAAGCAAAAAAAAACAAACAAAAAAAGAAAAAAAGAAAAAGAAAATGAGGGGAAATGGACATGATAGTCTCTAAATCTCTTTATTCTATTAAATTTTCTATATTCTAATAATTCTGCTCTTTATCTGATTATCTGTTTGCTTTCAACTCTATAAGACAAGATGCACCTGGTGGCCTGTCTTCTTCCTCCCCCATTCTCTCCTCTTTCCTTTCATTTTTTTGTTCATTGTTTTCCCCCATTAGACTGTATGCTCCTCGAAGGCAGGGGCTTTGGTACCTGGCACACAGTAAGCACTAAATAAATGTTTATTAGATTGAATTAGAATAGAACATACAGTGCAATGCAGTAACTAAAAAAGAAATAAAACTGCTATGATTTTTATGCTATTTATAGTATATAGATATATCCTATACACTATAGATCATATTATGCTAATATTAATATAGACATATAGATATACACATTATATATATATATATATATTATGCTATTGTGTCACAAAATCTTAGTAAAAATTTAAGCTATTAAAATTTAAAGTTTTACAACTCAAAAAATGCACTAAGATTTTTGGGATATCCTGAATCATGGTTAGGTTGAAGGACATACAGATTGGCTAAAATGACAGGAAAAGATAATGACGAATGTTGGAGGGGATGTGGGAAGGCTGGGACACTGATGCATTGTTGGTGGAACTGTGAACGGATCCAACCATTCTGGAGAACAATTTGGAACTATGCTCAAAAAGTTATCAAACTGTGCATACCCTTTGACCCAACAGTGTTTCTATTGGGCCTATATCCCAAAGAGATCTTAAAGGAAGGAAAGGGACCCACATGTGCAAGAATGTTTGTGACAGCCCTTTTTGTGGTGGCAAGAAACTGGAAACTGAAGGGATGCCCATCAATTGTAGAGTGGCTGAATAAATTATGGTATATGAATGTTATGGAATATTATTGCTCTGTAAGAAATGACCAGCAGGATGATTTCAGAGAGGCTGGAGAGACTTGCATGAACTGATGCTGAGTGAAAAGAGCAGAACCAGGAGATCATTATACACAGCAACAACAAGACTATATGATGATCAACTCTGATGGACGTGGCTCTCTTCAACAATGAAATGTTTCAAACCAGTTCCAATTGTTCACTGAAGAAAGCCATATACACCCAGAGAGAGGGATGTGAAATGTGGACCACATCATTTTCATGCTCTCTATTGATGTTTGCTTGCATTGTGTTTCCTTTTTCTGATTCTTCTTTCTTGTAGATACGATTTTTCTTGCACAACAATAAGTGTAGAAATATGTATATATATATATACATATATATATATATATATATATTTGATTTGTCAAGTATTCTAACATAATTATCATGTAGTAAATATCCTGCCATCTAGGGGAGGGGTGGGAAATAGGGGGGAAAATTTGTAACAGAAAGCTTTGTAAGGGTTAATGTTGAAGAATTACCCATACATATGTTTTGCAAATAAAAAAAATAATAAAGCTACAAAACAAAAAAAAATAGATTGAAGGACATAAGTCCTGCTGAACTCTAGTCAGATCACTATGTCCAGTCTTAATTGTCACATTTTGAAAGGAAGGAGCATCAGCATGTCAGGAGACCATCTGAAAGAAGCATGACCAACAATATTTACCTCCCCCCACCCCCAAGACACACACATCCAAGAGGGGACCTAGAAGAATGTTTATCCTGAAAGATATGAGCTAAAAGAGTTAAAAAGCATTTAACCCAGAGAAGATAAGATTGGAAACAGGCAGGGGTCAGTTCACAAGTTTGTTCAGTAGTTTTTCAGTTGTGTCTAATTTCATGATCCCATTTGAGTTCTTGTCAAACATACTGGAGTGGTTTGCCATTTCTTTTCCCAGTTCATTTTACAGATGAGCAAACTGAGGCAAATGGGGTAAAGTGACTTGTCTAGGGTCACACAGCTAGTAAGTGTCTGAGGTCAGATTTGAGCTCACAAAAAGGAGTCTTCCTGACTCCACATCTGGTACTCTATCCAGCTGGCCAGAACACAAAAACAAGCCTTAAATATCTCAACTATTGTCACAGGTTTTAGAAAAGGATCGAATTTTTGCTGCATGCAGAACTAGAACCAATAAAGAGATGTAACAAGTGTTACAGGAAGACTGAGTCCCTTATAATCTAACGTCTATGATTCTATGACAGTCACACTAACCTTTTATTTCTTTAAGACTTGGGGCATATCTAGGGGAGGAGAGGGGACTGGGGATAAAATTTGTAATGGAAAGCTTTGTAAAGATCAATGTTGGAGAACTATCCATATATGTTATCCAAATAAAAAGCTTTAATTAAAAAAATATATGCTAGGAAAAAAAAAAGACTTGGGGCATAACCAGAAAAAATATAAAACAAATTTTTTTTAAAATAAAAATAAACTTTAATTGCAAAAACAAAGTTTGGTATTAAGGATTATTTACTTGACATTTTGTTGGTTGTGAATGCTATTGTTTTATAATTTTTATAACAATATGGAAAATACTATTTTAAGTATTATTATGGAAAATATTATTTCTAAGTGCTATTATGTTTCATGTAATTTCATGTAATTACATTTCTAAAGGGGGAAGTATCTAGATGGCACAGTGGATATTCGGGGACCTGAGTTCAAATTCAGTCTCAGACACCTGACACTAGCTGTGTAACCCTCTGCAAGTCACTTAACCCTGAATGATTTGGAGTAAAAAAAAAAAAAAAAAGACCGAGCTCATGGAGTTGACAATGATTTGAAGACAGAATTGCACAGCTCTTCACAACTCCCTTCTCATGCCTCACCATTTAGAAGTAAAAATACAAGCCTTATTTTCTGCATTCTAGAGATGAAGAAGCCAAGAGAAGAAAGCAGCTTATCTAAGTCACTTAATGAGGCCCACTGGGAAATAGCACAGCTGCCCCTGAAACTCTGCACACTGACCCACTGAAATTCACTACTCCTGAGACAAAAAAGGAGGGAGACCCTTCACAAATGGACCAAAGTCCTAGAACTAAGGCGGAGGAGCCCAATGGATTTTATCACCACTGACTGGCTGAAGCAGACATACTCTCTGGAAACCATACCACCTGCCCCTTGCTTCTCCTTGAATGTCTTCTGGCCTCAGCAGGGAAGGAGAAGCAGGAAGATGCCTTTCTAGGAAGCACTTTCCTCCCCAGATTTCATTCTGCTTCAAAGCCCCTTACCCTGAGGTGATACAGCACAACCCCGGTGCTCAGCACATCATCATCCAGGACCATCAGGTGTGGCAGGTTGGAATCAATCGTCACCCCCGCTTTCTTCTTGTTGATGTCCACGTTACACTCCATGAGAACCTTCCAGTCATCCCACTTCTGGGTCCAGTCTTTGTAGAACTGGTCTCTCTGAGGGAGAAATCACAGCAGCTACTCCCAGAGACTTGGAAGGGGGTAATCAGTTTAAGGTCAGAGAACAGCCTGACTTGATGTTCTCATTGTCCTAAAAATATCTCCTCTTTTATTCATCATTACAGCTAATCACATTAATATTAAACCAAGAAGGAATTTTAAAATGAATTGGGAAAGGATTGGCCAGAAAGGTAGACAACCAATACCTACAACTTTTCTTCCATCTAGCATTTTTCTGTTGGACCAATCCAACAGAATTTTTCCTGGCAGCAATGCTAAGGGAGGCAGCCAGCAGCCATCCTCCTAACATGGCACAAGTGAGCTCTCTGGTAGCACAATGAGGGGATCAACCAACTAGCATAATGGGGCCTCCTTTGGATCCAGAATGACCGGCCTGCAAAATCACTCCAGTCTCTACTTATCTGGTTTTTCCCATCCCTGACTCCAGTTCCCAAAAATATCTTGATCATTCCTGGGGTACCCTATTCAAAAAATAGATGATCATATACTTTTTTGTTGATCAGTGGAATTGGACTAACACAGCCTAGAGAAAAAGAGTAAGGGCATCTTCTCTCTCCCTAAAGGGCCATAAAACTGTAGGAGATATAAGGTTGTTAAAGTTAATTAAAGATAAAAAGGTAATTTTTAAAAAGCACCAACTCTTTGAATACATTTGCCAGATGGTGTTATATTTTCAGATCTTTTTTTTCCTTTAACCTGTGTTCTACCACCCTCCCACCCATCCCCTTGGGTCTTGAACTAAATTTATGAGCTACCTTAAAATCCTGGTCCCTTTGAGTCCTAGCTCCAGTAGACAAGAAGAAGAATTAAACTCAGAAAGAAGTCTTATTCCTGACTTCCCCTGACCCCACCTGCCATCAGAGAATATGATGGTTGTCAATGGCAACCAGTCAACTGCATCCTTCCCTTCTCCTAAGCTTCCAAGAAAAGGTAAAGCCTTAATTAAGGACAGTAGCTTAAGAGCAACACCATTAACTGAACTGGGAGGGACAGTTAGTAAAGGCTTTCTATGTGCCTGGCACTGTGATGCCCAATAAAGACAAGACAAAAATAGGACCAGTCTTTGGCCTCAAGGAGCATGTATTCTGGTTGGGGGAAGTAGGAATGGAGGAGATGAGGAAAGATAAATGTGAATTAAACTCTTATCACTTATAGACTTGACTCGTATTTGGGGATTTTGTTTTCCCTGAAGAATAACTGTCTTTACTTATTCAGGCATTAGCTGAACCTGAATGAGCCAGCATATCCCATGTCTTGTGGCTTGATTAGATATTGGGTGGTGGTGGTATTTGGGGCAAGAGGTAGGGGAGGATGGAGAAGAGTAGTGCTCACTGAAATTGGATTATGAATGAGAGGGAAAGATTAATCTGCCATCCCATTAAACTGAAGAACTGGGAAGCTAAGACTTGGGTCACAGGAGCAGTAAAAGGAGTTTCCCATACATGGCACTAAGTAAATGCCTGAGTCCAAAAGGTACCAGCACTCTGTAGTGGTATTTTCTATAAGGAATAAAAAGGACTCAAAGAGGCAAAATTTACCCCAATGGAACAGTTCCAATAAAATAGTCACTGGTCTGGGTCTCCCTCAAAACTTATGATTTATGACTGGACAGCCCTCACACAAACCAGTGGGGCCCACTGGGATACACACTTGGATTCAAAGTTCAACTATCATCTCTGCCATAGTCACTGTGAAAGTCAATGTTTCCCTTGTTCCCACAATTCCTGGTTACAATTCCCTTTCCTACTTCCTAGAAAGTAAGGATTTTTGAGGCAAAACTTTTACCACCACCAAAAATGTGCCCATTCTCCTCATAACTCATCCTTTACTTCCCCCTTCTTGGCTTATAAAGGAAAGAAAATGTTTTTGGCATCTACCTATCCTATTGGCTGTGGAAATCCAATAAATTTTAAAAGATTCTAAAGTGATCTACAAGTAGCCTTTCACTCTTTCAGAGGAAGTATCTTCCCCTGAAACCAATTCTTGAATTTATTCTTTTCTCTGCTGCCACCAGAGGTAGTCCAGCCTCTTTGCCTCACAAATGGACTATTGTGAAATACTCCTAGATGGTTTCTCTGCTCCCAGTCTTTCCCCATCAATTTCTACCTCCATTCTACCCTTCACCCAGTTACCCAACATCATAATCTTCCTGAAACATCATTTTCTTAATTTTATTTCCTGATGGGTGCAGGTATCACCATCTCAAAGAGATCCTTTGTGGAAAGTACGTAGGTATATTATTGCCAAATTTCAAAAACCCCAGATCAAAGAGAAAATTTTGCAAGAAACAAGAAAAAAAATTTAAATATTGTGGAGCTATAATTAGAATCATACGGGGCTTAGCAGCAGCCACAATAAAAGACCACAGGTCCTGGAATCCTATATACTGGCAATCAAAAGAACTGGGCCTGTGGCCAAAAATATCAAATCCAGCAAAATTATCCATAATATTGAATAAAAAAAGACATCCAACAAACTTGCAGATTTTCAGGACTTTCAACCAAATCAAAGTCAAATAGGCAGCAAGTATCAAAGGGGGAATCTGAACTCCAGGACTCTGGAGTCAGAGTTCTTTTCATTGTGTTATACTGTACCCAAGATTAAGAACTTATTTATATTATTACTGGATTTCATTTTGTTAAGAGTCTCTAACCTATCATGTTCAATCCTATTATCCCATCTGTTTTGCATCCATCGACACATTCACTAAAGACTGATAAAAAAAATTTCAACAGTTACAAAGTCAAGAATAGATTACAGGTTTCTGGGCTACTCTTAGAGAACTCCTTTCATGATGACATTGAACCTTTAAAAATGTCCTTGGATCAGGACATTCAACCAGTTCTGAATCTACCTAATACTTGTACTATCATGTAGAGCCAAGTCATTTTTTGTGTCATGTGTTTTCTGACAATCTAGGGAAGTCTTTGGACCCCTTTTCAGAATAATATTTAAAATAAAATAAAATGCAAAAGTTTATAAAGGAAACCAATCACATTGAAATTCAATTATCAATCAAGCTTTGACCCAGCACACCCTTTGACCCAGCAGTGTTTCTACTGGACTTATATCCCAAAGAGATCTTAAAGGAAGGAAAGGGACCCACATGTGCAGGAATGTTTGTGGCAGCCTTTTTTGTAGTGGCTAGAAACTGGAAACTGAATGGATGCCCATCAATTGGAGAATGGCTGAACAAATTAATGTAGATGAATGTTATGGAATATTATTGTTCTGTAAGAAACGACCAGCAGGATGATTTCAGAGAGGCCTGGAGGGACTTGCATGAACTGATGCTGAGTGAAAAGAGCAGGACCAGGAGATCATTATACACAGCAACAAGACTATACCATGATCAATTCTGATGGACATGGCTCTCTTCAACAATGAAATGTTTCAAACCAGTTCCAATTGTTCAGTAAAGAAAGCCATATACACCCAGAGAGAGGGATGTGAAATGTGAACCACAACAGAACATTTTCATGCTCTTGATTGATATTTGTTTGCATTGTGTTTCCTTTCTCTGATTTTTTTTCTTGTAGATACAATTTTTCTTGCACAACAATATAGTATGGAAATATGTATACATATATTCGATTTGTCAAGTATTTTAACATAATTAACATGTAGTGGATATCCTGCCATCTAGGGGAGGGGTGGGGAGTAGGGGGGAAAAACTTGTAACAGAAAGCTTTGTAAGGGTTAATGTTGAAGAATTACCCATATATATGTTTTGCAAATAAAAAGTTTTAATTAAAAAAAAGAAATTCAATTATCAAAATATTTTTAAAAGAACTTCTGAGACCCTTGGTTAAGAACCCCTGATCTAGATCAGAGCAGACTTTATTGTAGTATCAAGACTCCTAAGTGTGGCCCAAAGCAGATTAAAATATAACAGAGATATGTGTAACAAAATAAGTAAAAATACAATAGGACAGAGATAATGTTACTATGTGGTTTTCTAAGTCAATATGTAGCCAACAGAGATCTTTAGATATCACTAGTCTTGATCATATCTTTTCATAAGAATAGAATGAGAAACATTATTAAAGGCTTTGCTCAAACCAAAGTATATCAAATCCATATTTTCTTTTTCTACTAGTCAGATAATATTGTCAAAAAAGGAAAAGTGGCAAGTCTAGCATAACCTATTCTTTTTTTAAATTAAAAGCTTTTTATTTACATATGAGTGAATTTTCTACATTGACCTTTGCAAAACTTTTTTTTTTGTTCCGAGCTTTTCCCCTCCTTCCCCCCACCCCCTACCCCTAGATGACAGGTATTCTAATACATGCTAAATATGTTAAATTATATGACAAATCCAATAGGTGTATACATATCTATACAATTATCTTACTGCACAAGAAACATCAGATCTAGAAAGAGAGAAAAAAAAAACCTAAGAAGGAAAACAAAATGCAGGGAAATATTCACAGAAAGCGTTAAAATGCTATGTTGTGGTTCTCACTCAATTCCCTCAGGCCTCTCTCTGGATGTATATGACTTTCTTCATCGCTGAACAATAGGAAATGGTTTGAATCACATCATTGTTGAAGAGAACCATGTCCATCAGAATTGATTGTTGCCGTATATAATGATCTCCTGATTCTGCTCATTTCACTCAGCATCAGTTCATGCAAGTCTCTCCAGGCCTCTCTGAAATTGTCCTGCTGGTCGTTTCTTACAGAACAATAATATTCCATAATATTTATATACCATAATTTATTCAGCCATTCTCCAATTGATGGGCATCCATTCAGTTTCCAATTTCTAGCCACTACAAAAAGGGCTGCCACAAACATTCTTGCACATGTGGGTCTCTTTCCCTCCTTTAAAATCTCCTTGGGATATAGGCCCAGTAGAAACACTGCTGGGTCAAATGGTATAGCATAACCTATTCTTGATAAAACCATGGTGGCTCTTTGTAATGACTGCGTTCCTTCTGAGATACTCACCAATATTTAACAATTATAATAATAACAAAAACAAGACAACAATTAGAATAACTTTTAGATATTATATGTCACTACTATCTCAAGCACTTTACAAATAGTATCACATGGGACAGCTAGATGGCTCAGTGGATAGACCACTGGCCCTGAAGTCAGCAGGACCTGACAGTTTACACCTCCTAGCTGTATGACCCTGGGCAAGTCACTTAACCTCAACTGTCTCATCCCCCCCCAAAAAAAAATCAAAAAAAAATTTAGTATCTCATTTGTCCTCAAAACAGCTCTGGGAGATAGGTGCTATTATTATCCCCATTTAACAAATGAGGAAACTGAGGTTAGAAGAAGTTAACTAGTAAGTGTCTAAGGCTAGATTTGAATTCAGGTCTTCCTGACTCTGGGCCAGTGCTCTATCCACTGTGGTACTGGCTTTTGTTTAATTATTTTTAAAATAATTTTTGTTTATTCATTTTTTTAATTTTAAAATTTTAAAAACTTTTGCCCATTTCTTTAATTATCGATCTTAATATTTTCCTAGGAATTGAAAACAAGATAACTGGCACATTGTTTGCAGTTTTCCTCTTCTCTTTTTAAAAAAAAAAATCAGGATGATATTTTCCTTTCTCCAATCTTAATAATAAAGTTCTAATTCCATGAACTCTTCTAATTATTTCAATCTCAGTGGTTTCTCCATTTTCTCAACTATTATTGCACATAAAAGAAATTTTATATTAATTCCCTTTTGCATTTCTTTTTTTAAGAGTAAGTTTAATTTTTGTCTTTTGGTTTTTAACATAATAGTTGTTTCCATATTTATCCTCTCCCCATTAAAAAAAGCCTTCTGACAAAAAAATTTTGTAACAAAGAAAAATATTTAAGAAAGCCAACATAATGATTACATGACAGTATAAATAACATTTCACACCTGTGCTCCCCCAGCTCTCCAACAAAAAGTTGGGTGTATTTCTTCATCTCTGGTTACTACAATTACTAAACATTCAGGTTAATTTTAGCATCTTTTTTACATTACTGTAGGAATTGTTTATATTCTCCTCATTCTGCATTAGCTCATACAAGCTTTTCTAATGTTCCTTTGTATTCTCCACATTTGTATTTTTTACAGTGCATTTAACACTCACTAGCTGCAATTTCTTTAGCATTCTCCAACCAATTGGCACCTAGTTTATTTTCAGTATTTTTGCTACCTACATAAAAAAAGTACTATTAGGTATATTTTGGTACATGTTACCTTCTTATTGCATTTCATACCTGTAGCTTAGCATTTAGCTGTTTTCAAACTGTCTTCCTAGTTAGACCACATATGCTCCTTAAGGACAAAAGACCATGTTCTAGAATAGGACTTCTTAAACTTTTTCTACTCACAACCCCTTTTTGCCCAAGAAATTTTTATATGACCCCAGGTATATAGGTATATATAATAGGCATACAAATTAAACATTTTCTGAGATTACAAAACCCCATCTGAGGTCACAACTCACAGTTTAAGAAGCTGGGTACTAGGGCACAGTGTTTAGGCATTCAATACACATTGAATGACTGTCTGATTAACTGAAAAGTCCTTCCTCTGTGATGGTCCCCAAAAGGAGCCACCACAATCTTAAGGGACCATAAACAGAAAGAAACAAAATCACAAAAAAAGCACATCACTCACACTAAGGACAATGGAGCAATAAACTTCCACCCAAGTTAAAGAGAACTTCATCCCAGAACTGCCTCTCTCTGCTCCAAGTCCTATCACTTAACCCAACTAAAAATACTCACTTTCATCTCATTATGGAGAACCAGCTCCTTCAGGTTTCCATTTCTTCCATCCGTGAAGGGACTCAAATTTCCCTAGGCAAAGGGAGCAGAAATGACCATTGTTCAGAAGCTTCCAAGTATTTTTAAGAAGGAAGATACATGAAGGAAGGATAATTTCTCTCCAAAATTAGAAATAGAGGAAAACTAATAAAGATGCATATGATCAGATGAAAAGAAAGGATTTACAGAAACAGGGCCAATTTTTCTTCTCACACAATTATTAACAATCTTGGAAAAACATACCGTGGTACTTTCCACCCAACTAACCACAAGTCCATGCATGCAATGCTTCCTCTTCACCCTAGAAGCCAAGGTCACCTGAATAATGATGCCAGAGGAGCGGCTACACTGAGTCACCTAGTCCTCTCAACCCATGACCATCATGGAATATTGCAGAATATAGCTGGAGCTCTCTCATGACAAACTTCCTGAGTAGGAGAATCTTCTGATAATCCTACATACCAGTTCAAAACTCAGGAGCATGCCTTTCAGTCTTTCAATTTCTTCCCGAAGTTCTCTGATTAATTTTACATTTGCATCCTAAAACAGAGAAAACTAGAAATGAATAGTGGGTAGTGCCAAGCTCCCAGATTCATGCAACCAAACAGTAATCAAAACTTCAACCAGCCAATGAGCAAATACTTTCTGCCACATAATTCAGGAGGCATATCTAGAATTTTTCACTAAAATGATTAAAAAGGCTTTAAGGAATCTACTGAAATTTTTCATTCAAGATTGATCTAAATGACCTAATCATCCTTAATCTCCCCCTTTAGGTCAAAATATACAAAGAAATAGCAAAATATTTGCAAGTGAGGGAAGCCTAACACACATAAAACAAATAAGAACAACTTCAGAGTGAATTTCTGCAGCACTCAGAAATTTGCAATGCTCTTCCTGAAATGAAAGTGTATCAGGAATTTTCTTTCTTTTTTTTTTTTTTTTTTTGCCTTTTGCTGAGGCAATTGGGGTTAAGTGACTTGCCCAGAGTCACACAGCTAGGGAATGTTAAGTGTCTGAGACCAGATTTGAACTCAGGTCTTCCTGACTTCAGGGCTGGTGCTCTAACCACTGCGGCACCTAGCTGCCCCTATATCAGGAATTTTCAAAGGGATGATCTTATTTAAAAAAAAAATAAACAGATGCTATATGAGTAGGGTCAATATTAGAGTTCAAAGAAGTCTTGTCACCCTGGAAAAAAATATTTCAGTCCCTCATCTTCTGTTTCCAATGCTATGATCTGAGAATCACTGACTGGTCACCCAGAGGGACTTGAGATATAGGCAAGGCAGAAATAAGCAAGGGGACAAGGTACAGAAGTATAGAAACCTGAGACCAGCCTCGGAGGATGGTACCATCAATGGCACCTACCACTCCCATCTAGGGTTTCAGAGGATAAGCTTACCTCATTCACACGTGGTTTGTTTATGATGCTTTTGGCACTGGATGCGTATCTCAATGTGCTCATGGTCTCACTATAACTGGAGTTTGCCGGAGACACAGCTGAAGTAGGAAAAAGAAGGTTAAAAGAATTAGTAACCCTCCCCCAAAGCTCATGTATCCTACCCCCTCCAATCCACCTACGATATTTTACCACTGAGAGACCAAAATGTGAATTTTTAAAAACTAGGAAAATGGGCATGGTCTGGGCAGACTTGATCCATCCCTTTGGGCCAGAACATGGTCCTTGCACCCAGAGCTGGCCCCAGTCTTACACTCACTGGCCACCATGATGGTCTTGGAATTGCCTCCTAGACTATCTTTCAGCAACCAGGTCAGCACAGAGTCCCGATAGGGGATGTAGGACTGCTTTCGAGGGATTCCATTAATACTGCCAGCCACTGAGGGAGAGCTGAGGCTCCCACTGTCTCCACCCTCACTGGATGTGCTATTTGGGCTCTGGTAATTGATGAACATCTGGGAGTTTTGGGCTTCAAAAAAAAGAGAAAGAAGTAAAAAGCAGCTCACATCTCAAATATAGGGTTTTTAAAGAATTCAAAAAGAAATATTTCATTTTTTTGTTTCTCAAGCACCTTTTGACTCCTAGCCTGCAGGAATCATTGTTTGCCTATTTCCTCAATGAGAATGTAATGTGGAGATAGCTCCAAGAGTAATCCAGTATATAAGAGGAGTGTCAAAATGAAGGAACAACCTTTTACCAATAAGCATTAGGTAGCTATGCTGTACCATGCACCAGTGATACATACACAAAAACTGGAATAATCCCTATCCTCAAAAAGTCTACCTTCTATTAGGAAAAACAACATGTACAGATGAAAGGAATACAAAAGTAATTTGGGGTGTTGAGGGAGGGCAATGGAAGACTAAGAGTTACAGGAATCGAGAAAAATCTCTTGCTGGAGGGGAGACTTGGACTGAGCTCTGAAGAAAGACAAAGATTTCAACAGGACAAAATGAAAGAGAAAATTTCAGGTGTAGATACAGCATCAAGTGGGTTAGTGTGACAGGGATAGAGACTGTTTGGTTTATCCATCTTTGGAAAATAGCTCCTAAAAAGAAACTGAGGTTTTTCTCTAATCAATAGCTATTTCCATTGTCCTTATCCTCATAGAAAAGGCATAAAGAACCCCTGCATACTCTCAAAAAGACCCCATTTAGTGATCCAGGTCCTTAGAACGTTACCTAAGGTGGAGATGACAATGCCCAGAGTCACCAAGGACTTGTTGATGCTGGCACCTTCAGTGATCCGGTCCTTACAATAGCTAGGGTCTGCCCTTTCACTGAAACACAAGCCAGGAAGAACCCCAGATTAGCAATGAGTATCTCAATTATTCCCAACCCTTGGATGCCTCATAAAGTCTCTCAAGTACAAAAGAATGATAGATAGGGAGTCAGGGGCTTGGGTTCAAATGTCATCTCACTATTTCCTATCAGTATGATCTGGGAAAAGTCATTTTATTTTTCTATGTTCCAGAATCCTCACTCCCAAAATAAAGAGGTTTAAGCAAATGGACTGATGAGGCCCCTGACAGCTATGAGTCCGTGATCAAGTCACTTAACCCCAACTGCCTCAGCAAAAAACAAAACAAAACAAAAATTAATGAGAGAATAAAATAAGTGCCCTGTGTGAGATGTTAGGAATACAAAGTTTTTTAAAAATATGAAAGCATTTTTGATGTCCAAGAATAAAATTCCTTACCAGACAGTATTAATACACCCTCCACTTCCCCAAAAAAATATGTAAATTGCTTTCCCTTCTGGCCAGTTCCATAGAAGAGATGGAAGGTATGGTAATCCTATGACTTCCATTCACTCAGAATCTCAGCAACAACTTAATTAAGTTTCCAAATAATCTGTTTCTTTTATACTTTTCTCAGGATGTCTGCAAAGTATATAAGGTTCTAAACTCTTCCAAAGCTCACAGGCAATTTAATGGGAACATAAGCATGGCAGCTGCTTCAAGAAGTTCCCACCAGGAAGTGACACCTGAGACACCACAGGCAAACCATGATTACCTGCCTGCCAGATCCACCAAGTTGATTTTGCTGGCAATTTCAGAAGAAAGATTGTTCTCCAGGATGGCCTACAGGAGCAAACACATTTAAATATAATCAGGTAATATCGAATTGCTTGCTCTTGGGGAGGAGGGAAGAAAGGTGGAAGGGAGAAAAATTTGCAACTCACAATTTTACAAAAATGAATGTGAAGGTTTTGCAAGGGTGAATAATTGAAAACTATCTTTGCATGTATTTTGAGAATAAAAAGCTATTTAAAATGAATGTAGAAAACTATTTTTACACATAATTAGAAAAAAATTAAAAATACTATTAAGTAGAAAAAATAATTCCCAGATCTAGTGAATACCAAATTAAAATGTAATTGAGAAAAGTTTAACAAAATAAACAAAACTTCAATTAAACAAATAAATAAATTATCCACCACTCTATCCATCTACTGCTTCAACTTAGGAAGCAGAAAATATTTGTCCTTTATGTTAGCAAAGAATTAAAAACTAGGGGCAGCTAGGTGGCGCAGTGGATAGAGCACCAGCCCTGAAGTCAGGAGG
>JAJPUD010012257.1:0-19739 GCA_023553655.1 Myrmecobius fasciatus
TGCAGTTCGCCATCTTGGCTCCGCCCCCAGTATCCAAATTCTTAAAGGAAATGTTATATATACAAAGTGAAATGAAATAGTATAGCAACATTGTTTGACAATCAACTATGAATTACTCAGCTCCTCTAAGCAACACAATGATCTAAGACAAATAAACTGTTCTCAAAAAGGAAGACACTATCAATATCAAAGTAAAGAACTGATGAATTCTGAATTTAGGTCAAAGCAATTTTTTTTATTTATTTTATTTGTTTTCATGTTTTCCCCTCTTTTGATATTTTTTTCTTTCACAACTGTGACTAATATGAAAATATGTTTTACATAATAGCACATGCATAGCTTATGTCAAATTGGCTACCATTTTAGGAAGAGGAAAGGGAAGAAAGGTAAGAAGAAAAATTTAAAACTTGTTAAAAATGAATGCTAAAAGTTGTCTTGACCTATAATTGAAGGAAAATAAAATGCTATTTTTAAAAAATGAAATTAATAGATGATAGTTCAGGGAATGATTTTTTTTCTAATTTCTGGCAAAATTTTAGGCTGTGATATGAAAGAGAATGTTAAAAATCCTCTAAAACAAACTATCACTCACAAATATGATGATATCAGACAACTTTATTTTCAGATGACACAAATATGAGAGGAGCAGCTAACACAAGGCATGAGAAAATCATTATTCAAAAAGATCTTAGTGTGATAGAAAACAGAAAAATCAAACAAGATGTAATTTAATAGAGATAAATGTTGTTGCTTATAATGAGGTTTAAAAAAAAGCAGTTTTAGAAGGATAAGATGGGTAATCCATTTAAAGTGTCAATTGATCTCAATTAAAAATTTTAGAGATTTGGTGAACTACATATTAAAATATCATATGACTCAAGAATGCAATATGTTCTTCAGGAAAGTTTTTACAACCTTAAAATGCATTAAGTCAAGAAAAACTTCTTCCTGAAAGATGACAGGAGATGATTGTCTTGCTCTCTGTCCTAGATTGGCAACATCTAGAGTAACATGGTTCTGGATGTCACATTTAAGGAAGAACCCAAATCAACTAATGAAATATCTTGAGATCATGTTAAGAGAGAAAAGTGTGAAGTGATTTGGCAGATATTTAATAAATAAAAGAAAAGATTTAGCATTATTTTGGAGTATTTGCAGAGCTGGTAGGTAGAAAGATTAGACTTCCTATTTGGCCTCAAAGATCAAAAGTAAGATTAATCTGCAGAAGTTTCTTTTTAAAAATTTTTATAATAATATATTTTTGTTTTTCAAAATACATGCAAAGATAGTTTTTGACATTCACCTCTTCAAAACTTTATGTTCCAAATATTTTCCCCTTCTGCCCCATTCCTCCTCTCTTCTGACAGCAAGAAATCTAATATAGGTCAAACATGTGCAATTCTTATAGAAGCTCCAAATAGGAAAATTTAAAGTTGTTCAAGGATAAATTTCTTTTTTTTTTTTTAAATTTTTATTTTATTTGCATAACATATGTGTGGGTAATTCTTCAACAATAACCCTTACATAGCTTTCCGTTACAAATTTTTCCCCCCAACTCCCCACCCCTCCCCTAGATGGCAGGATATCCACTACATGTTAATTATGTTAAAATATTGGCAAATCGAATATATGTATACATATTTCCAAACTTATCATTGGTGTGCAAGAAAAATCTTATCTACACAAACAATATATCAGATAAAGGAAACACAATGTAAGCAAACATCAATCAAGGAGTATGAGAATGTTATGTTGTGGTCCACATTTCACATCCCTCTCTCTGGGTGTATATGGCTTTCTTCAGTGAACAATTGGAGGTGGTTTGAAACATTTCATTGTTGAAGAGAGCCATGTCCATCAGAATTGATCGTCATATAGTACTGTTGTTGCCGTGTATAATGATCTCCTGGTTCTGCTCATTTCACTCAGCATCAGTTCATGTAAGTCTCTCCAGGCCTCTCTGAAATCATCTTGCTGGTCATTTCTTACAGAACAATAATATTCCATAACATTCATATACCATAATTTATTCAGCTATTCTCCAATTGAAGGGCATCTATTCAATTTCCAGTTTCTAGCCACTACAAAAAGGGCTGCCACAAACATTCTTGCACATGTGGAGCCTTTTCCTTCCTTTATGATTTCTTTGGGATATAAGCCCAATAGAAATGCTGCTGGGTCAAAGGGTATGCACAGTTTGATAACTTTTTGAGCATAGCTCCGAATTGTTCTCCAGAATGGCTGTATCCGTTCACAGCTCCACCAACAATGCATCAGTCTCCCAGCCCTCCCACAACCCCTCCAACATTCATCATTAACTTTTCCTGTCATTTTAGCCAATCTGACAGGTGTGAAGTGGTATCTCAGGGTTGTCTTGATTTGCATTTCTCTGATCAATAGTGATTTGGAGCACCTTTTCATATGACTATAAATAGTTTTAATTTCATCCTCTGAAAATTGTCTGCTCATATCTCAAGGATAAATTTCTAACAAATGGAGCTACCTAAAAATGGATTGGACTTCTTTTTAATGGAAGTTTGTGAACAGAAACTAGTCCAGTATGTCTTAGAAAGGATTTGGTTTTTGAGGTATTACTACTTGTTCCCTGAATTCCTTTGGAAGCTTAAAATTATACAAAAGATCCTTTTGGCATTCTACATGGTAAAACTGGATATTATATGTGCATCAAGGAAATATAACTAAAGATCATGGAAGAAAGATAGCAATCAAAGAAAGATTTGAACTTTCAAGAACAGGTAAGTTTCAACAGGCAAAAATGTGAATGAGGATTTCAGGTCTAGTGAATATCCCTGAAAAGTGTAGAGAAAGGCATGGTATAGGGTTATGAAATAGTGAACAACTAGTCTAGTAGGAGCCTGGGGTATTTCAAATGGATTGATGTGAGATAAAGTGACAAAGGTAGTTCAGCTTTCACTAGTATTTAAACAAAGGACAGACCACTCTGAACTTTAGCCCAATCTAAACAAGGCAGAAGTAATAAATCTCTGCCAGTACAAGTCAATGAATTAAAAAAAATAGATGCTGGGTATTGCAAAGGGCAGCATAGAATAATGAAAAGAGCTATGAACTTGGCCTCAGAAGACTTAGGTTCAATACATAGGTTAGCCAATATGTGTGATTTTGTTCACATCACTTAAAATAGCATAGTTTCCTGCTCTGAAAAATAGGGATAAACATCTTTGTACTACTTAGCTGACTGGGTTGTTTTGAGATTGGAATAAGACAGTATTTTATAGTGTTTTTTTAAACATAAAATGCCACAACATATAATCTATTCTCCTCTTTCTTAGTCTCATTATTTTAGAGATTTATTTTTTAAGTTCACAAATTTATTTTTGATCCAAACAAATATGCTTTACCACTCCTATTAAAACCACAACTATCCAAACTTTTCACAAAATGTTTCTTTAAAGTTAAGTTTTGAGAATCAGCTGTTTTAAGTATGCTTACAAGAGAATATTCTACTGAAAATTATATTCCTTAGACAAGAGAACATAAAACTTCAAAGGCATTTTGCATTTAGGCAGCACCTTAAACAGCATTTTCTGTTCTACTTTGTCAGTGGAAATTTTCTTACTGCCCTGGGGGATAAGTTCATTTACAGTTAATCAGGATGGGGTTATGTTTGATATGGACATCTGTCTATTAGGAACTAGCTGGAGATTGTCACATCATTCACCATAAGAGACAACCAAACACTTTTGAGACCATAATGATTCCTGTCACAGTCAACCTAGCATAAGAAGATGAAAATAAGTGACTCAGAGTTGAAAGGTTCTACATTCAGTTTCAAATCCTCAAATTCTGTGGATCTTATTTTCCCAACCCTACCAATTTTGATAAATGTGATGTTTTAAATCTTTGTTGATGTATGAGAGCATTTGTGGTCTTTTTATTCAAAAGTAATAAGATCACGGAGGATTCTGGGAAGATGGTGGAGTAGGTTAGTAAACTTAAAAGTCTCCAGATTTCCCCCACAAACAGAACAAATTTGCACCTCAGGGTAAGAAGAGACTGGTGAAATATCAAGAAGTCTTGGGACAGAAGAGGGGTTCTGTTGGTACAACCCAAGAAGATCAGGGGCCAAGGATTAACCAGTGTGAAGTGCAAATAGCTTTATGAAAGGTCCCTGGAAACACCAAGTGAGAATCACTGGGGCTAGCTAGGTGTGGCTGGAGGCTTAGCTGGAACCACTGAAAACTTCAGCTCTGGAACAGCATAAAGTGTGTCTGAGTCCAAGAAATCTGAGAGAACCTTGGCTTATTAGGAACACCAGGCCCTGTGGTACTGCAGAGACCCTGCTGGGTAAGTAGAAACCAGAGCACCATGGAGAGTGGAAGCAGTGGAGCAGGGTTGTCGCTGAGTGCTAGCACTTATAGGAGAGTGGAGCTCTTGGTTTGGGGTTCCAGGTCAGAGGGGAGAGCTGAAGTTAAGGGAGACTGAATTTTAAAAAAAAGCCTCTCCTGCCCCAAAGAGTAACATTGAATGGTTCTCTGCTCAGAGAGAATTTCTAGAACTCAAAAAAAGAATTTTAAAAGCAAAACACTGAAGAAAAAACTAAACTAAACTAAACTAAAGCCATCAAAGAAAAATAAGATTATGAAAAAAAAAGTTATCCAATTATAAAAGGAGATAGTCTTAAGGACAAAGATAATCCTTTGAAAATTAGAACTGGGCATGGGGAAGCCAGTGAAGCTATGAGACCAAGAAATAAGACAACATAAAGAATGAAAAAAAAAAACCAAATAGAATGAGAAAAAATCTTAAAAGAAAAAACAAAAGATCTGGAGAACAGGCCAAAAAAAGAAAACATTCAGATCAAAGAGAAAATTTTGTAAGAAATAAGAAAAAAATTTTAAAAAAACAATTCAAATACACTGGTGCTAGTATTAGAATTATACAGGACTTAACAGAAGCCACAATAAAAGACCACAGGTCATAGAATCATGTATACTGGCAACTAAAAGAACTAGGCCTGCAGTCAAAAATATCATATCCAGCAAAATTATCCATAATATTGAATGGAAAAAAAATGGACATTCAATTAACTTTCAGATTTTCAGGACTTTCTTTCAACCAAACCTGTATTCAATAGAAAATTTAACATGTGTTAAACAGGAAACACTTCATATGTACTATAAAGGATATAGCGCCCTCCTTAGCAGGGATAGGAGAAAAGATACACACACACACACACACACACACACACACACTACAGTAAGGTACAGGAGTGAATCTAGATACATGTATATGTATGTTGGTCTGTGGATGGGTATGAATGTATATGTGTGTGTGCACATGTGTGTGTACATGTGTGTATTTATCTATTAAATATGTAATGCCAGAGAAACTGAGGCAAGACAGAGATTGGTTTTTAATCTTTTAATGTGGAAAGTTTTAGGCTAGCTGACTAAATGGAACTGATGTTCAAAAATCATTCCACCTTGAGGAACTGTGACAGGGAATTTTTGCAGGGTTTCAGGAAACAGGACATATAACCTGAGTATACAATGTGATTGGGGAAATGAAGCCAGATAAGGGTGGGTGAGGACCCTGGGTGGGCAGACAAACCATAATTCCAGCAAAGGATCATAACTTAATCTGGACAGGATAAAAGTCAAGATAAGAAAGGGGCAGGAGATAGCAAAGCCAGGGGCAATACTTAAAAGGAGGGGGAATTATCCCAGAAAGGATTGACATAAAGCACCTAGAGTTTATGACTCAATGGTATGTCAAGGCTTTTTCCTGACTCAATTCTCCCAATTTCAATGGCAAGGAAAGAGGGGTGACCATAATAATTTTATTCAGGACATAATAATTCAGGGCATAACAAATACATCTGTGTTTAACTATAGCCTGTTTGGGGGAAGGGGGGAGAGAAAAGGGAAAAAAGAATAAAGTAAAAACAAGTGCACAACAGAGACCAAAAAACAAGCTACAAGGAAGCAAAGAAAATATGGACACTTATAAATATAATTTCTTCTACTATTATATATTTTTTCTGGCACTGGAAATTTATCATATATTTTGAATCCTCCCTGATGTTCTATTGGGCACATGACAATGTGTTTTGTATTGTTTCATTTCGTTTTGTCTTATTTTTCTTTTCTTTCTTTTTTTCTATTATATTTTTTAATAAGCAGAATTTTTTTTAAATGGATAAGATTAAGGGGAGAAAGAGTATGAGAAGTTACTACATACACTGATTATCACCACTAGAATTAAAGAACAAAAAATATTGTGAGGTTGAAGGGGAAAAGAGTGGCACACCCAAATACCCACCCACCCACTGGAGAGGAGGCAGGGGAAGAGGAAGGCAAGGAGAGGCAGAAAGGAGAGAAAGAAGAGAGAGATACATATACAATTATTAAAAAAAAAGATGAGAATCAGAGAAAATGCTTATATGCAATATCAAAATCTAGTAATTACTTAGATGTCAAGTATGCATGAATATTTTATAAACTAGTAATATCAGCACTCTCTACCCCTTAATATTTGCCCAGTATGTTTTATGTCATCACTCTGCAAATGATTTTAAAGTTCACTTTTCACCTGATACATTTTCTTGCTCGTACAATTCATTTCAGAGGCATAACTTGTTTTCTTTGCTAAGATTTCATTTCCTCCCATCTCAGAATTTGATGAAATCTATTTCTTAGTTCCTCATCTCCCAGTGAAAGCTGACAAGTATCAGACAAAATGTAGCTGTCCCATATGAAGTAATTCATTTCTGTCAAAGATTAGACATCATTTTTTTTTCCTTGACAAAAGATGACTGATATTGTTCTGTGAGATCTCAAAGTAGCAGCTTTACCACTTAAGTACTAACATTCATTTAGGAAAATTCATTCTCTTCCACTGCTTGGATTTTGATTTGAGGATAGACAATCAGTCGTGGTCAGGGAACTGGATTGTAATAGGGGCTTTATTTTTAAACCTGATTTAGTGCCATGTTCAACTAGAAAGCAGTTAAAGATTCCTTGAGTCTTAAATGGGCTTTTAATTGTTTTACTCTTTTATCTATCTATTCTGTAGTTGTTGTTGAAACTTGGCTATTCTCAAAAGGCTACTTTATCAAGGGGAAAAATGATGGGACAAAGTTCATTCATTTCAAGGCACAACAAGTAATTTGTTAAATTAGGGGAAGCTCTGAGGTGCTAAGCATTTGTACCCCTCATTTAGATTTTGAAGAATTCAGATGCAGAGAAGCTAAGAGGAAATAGTAAAGAATCTTTTTCTCTTGTCTTTTCACCTATATAAGTACTCTCTTGTGATTCCTTGAAAAGAAGCTAACATAGCCCAAGAAACCGATTAAAAATAAGGTTAGGAATCAGGAAAGGGGGAATTCTAGTCTGTATGGTTTAGCTTTATGGCTATATACAAGCCAAAATAATGATTACACTAATAAAAATTTATAGTTTCCCAAAAGTGCTAGTATAGTTTTAAGCTACTATTGGTAAAGAATTTTTGAGGCCAAAAAAACACTTTATATTTATTAACTCATTTGACTGTCACTAGAACCCTATGTGGTAGATTCTACAAGTATCATTAACTTTATTTTACTCATAAAATTGGAGCTTAGAGAGGTTATTTGCCTACCATACACTGCTAGATGTCAGAAGCAGTAATTGAGTCTAAGTTACTGTATCAATGATATGATATATCCACTATATCAAATGGGCTATTTGTGAAGTGATTAACTGTGCTTGGTACATAATAGGTATCACATAAATGCTAATTATTATTATTATGCCATGATGAATTGTTTCCTTGATATCAGATGGGGGAAGAATATATCTTACTTATCACATAGAAGAGTTATAAGGATATAATGAAAATATAAATGTGGAAAGTGCTTTGGGAAAAAATTAAATCTTGAGCAAAGGTAAAAGAAAAAAGGATGAAATATTTTATGTAGATATTACTATATATCAAGCAATGTGCTAATTGCTATGTATACAAATTTCTTTTGGATAAAAGAAAAGGAGAGAGTTCCTGCCCTCAAGAAACATATATTCTAAACAATCAAGATAACACAGAGATAAAGTAAAAATAGGGGGAAATAAGAAAATACCTAAGTATAAAATCTATCAAGAGGGCTAAGAGGAAGATGAAGGCTGACTCTTCGCTATAGCTGAGGGAACAAGAGGAACTTACTAATGGAAGAAAGATGTTGGACTTACTGAAGGATATTACATCTTAAAAACGCCTAGGGAAAATTGGATATTCCAGTGTGAAGAGCTTGAGGTGCTGAGGGAAGTAGCAGGATGAGATTGCATGGTTTGAAAGTCAGGGAGCTAGGAACAAGACTAGGAAGGAAATAAAGGCCCCTGGGTTCCTCCACAAATTTCCAGAATGATTGGCTTTCTGTTGGCCATAAGTATTTAGACAATTCCATTTTCCTCACAGCATAGAGAAGTGAATTCAGCTTTGTATTTTATGTAAGAATATTCAGTTGGATAACAGTGCTTACTAATTCCAAGATCAGCCATTCAGACTCCCAAAGTACTGGTTAACTTCATTCAATTTCACCAGGAGAAACTGCATTCCTAATTAATTTGGAGCTTCCTTCCAAATGAATGTCATGGTTACAAACATAACCAGTAAGAGAGCATATGTAGTGTAGTAGAAATCCATTTAAGTAGGACACCAGGACTTATCCAATTTGAATATCTTATCATCTCTCCAGTTCTTGTTTTCTAATTCTTATCAGGAACAGTGACCCTTTGGATATTGACCTCCAGAGATCATGACCCTTTTATATCAATAACATTAAATCTACTCATCTTTGGAACAATTTGTTAGAATGCCCTTGAAGTTTGCCCCAATGCCAAACTTCTAATCTTTGTATGATATAAGTTCTCCATCTATTAAGGATCTTTGCATAAACTACTGCACTGTGATTGCAATATGCTTTCATCTTAATTCTGCTTTTTAGAGTCTCAGGTTTCCTTCAAAGCTCAGCTTATGTACAAGTCTTTATGAATTCCCTCAGTTGTAATTGTTAAAGTTTTCTCTCCTGAAGTAATATCTTGGAGATCAGGGGATATTTGTGTTTTCTTTCTTTTTTTAATCTGTAATACCTAACTTAATGCTTTAGTACAAAGTAGGTGTTATCAAACAAAGCTTGTTGAGCTGGTTTGGAATTCAACTTCACTTGACATACATAGGAGAAAGAAAACCACAGAATAATTGGGTCTGACTTTGATCTGACTTTATTTAAGATTAGATGAAACATTTTGCCTATTATCACTTGGATATTTTGCCTCAAATTTTTAGATACTTTCTTTGAAAATGAAAGCAACCAGCCCTTAATATGGTTTAAAAGTTCAAATACATTTATGAATAAAATTTTAATGTCTAAATGTCCTTGAGTTTAGAAAAGCCAGTTTAACCTATATAAAAAGAGGGAGCATGGTGTAGTAAATGAAGGGTCAGTGGGGAAGGCCCAATTATAAGTCCTATTGTTGATACATGCTAGCTGGTGGCCCTGAACAACTATGCCATTCTATAGCATATGTCTTTATACAGTCACAAATGAATTACTAATCTGCATTAGTAAATGGAGTTTCCACACTAATGAAATCACCAGTTCTAGCAAAAATGAATATAATGAAATAATCTATAAGTAAAAGTAGACTGAACAAAAAGATTACTACATTTAAACTCTCAATTCTACTTTGAAAGTCCTTTTCAAGTTGGCTAGATTATTTCTGAAAATAAAATGTCTAAACCATTATAACCTTTCAAATTTGGTCTAAGTCCCTTAAAGTGTAGTTGCCCAATACATTTGGCCTAATGTTAATCATGATAAAAGTCAGTCTTTATTGAACTTTTTAGCTTCTACATACAACAATGAAAATTCAAATGTTAGATCTATTTTATTTATCCTTATTTCCCCTTCCCCCTTTAACTAATTCAGTGCCATTTAAATTGAACTTAGCTTGGTGTTTTCTCTTCACATGCATCACTTGACATTTACACTCATTAAATTTCATATTCCACCCCTGAACTCTTGAGCTTAATCTAGCAAAGGGCTAAGAAAAAAAAAAAAGAAAAGAAAGAAAGAAAAAAAGAAAGAAACTTCTTCTGTTTAAGTCACTATTTATTTTGTTGCCAAATGTAAATTTGGCAGCCTTCAATAATTTAGGCATTGTTAATGCAAATATGTATTATTTTTGCTTCATCCTTTTCTTCACAGAACAATATTGGTGCTTTGATTTACACTCAAGGAGCAATTCTTTAAGGAAACAAAACAAAACAAACAAACAAACAAACAAAAAAAAACAGAACAGAATAATAAGGTAACATCCACTTTTGAGACATTCATCTTCAATTCAAATCCCCAGACACAACCTGAAAACTAGAGGTATAAACTTACACATGAGTCCAATTGCTTCTATCTACCACAAAATTTCTTTAATTAAACAACAAAAATCCCTAAGTTTATTTACTTGTAGCAAACAATACCAATTTTTACTTAATAATTCATGTAATGCTATAATTTTTAAATGTATTAAGAACTCATCTAATTCTTAGTATTATTTAAAATAATGTTTAAATGCCATTTATATATATATATATATATATATATATATATATATATATATATATATATATATATATATATATATATAAATCTTAGTCAGTATCACTGAGAATCTATCTTAATTTGTGATTTTACACTTAGCTAATGTATCCTGAATGACACCTTTTCCCCCTAAAAATAAAGTTACTGTAATACATTTATGGAAGCACCAAAGACTAGTATAAGTATTTTAGAGGGCAATATAAAAAACTGAAATGTCACAAAATAGTGCATACATTTCAATTCAGTAATTCTATTCCTAGGGCTTGTCTCCTCCCCATCCCCCATAAAAAGGAGCATCATAACTAGTTATAATAAAAGTAAAATTTGCTACTCTATTTACAATATTAAAAAGTTAGAAATAAACTAATAATTAGAGAATGGTTAACTAAATTCTCATATATTAAGATAATGGAATATTATATAAAATCTATAATCAAAGAATAAAAGGATAAAAGGAAAGAGCTCTCTGAAATAATACAAATTTAAATAAACATGGCTTGACTGTTTACACATTGCCTAGGTGGTTGTAGGAGTAGGTGAGGGCAATAGATAGTAAAGAGGAAGAAATAACTATCAGATTTTCAAAGTAATCTTTTCTATCAGGCATCACTTACAATTGTAACCTATACAGTCTTAACTAAAATTAAATAGCAACACTGATAATCCAGCTCTTGTTCTTATTAAATTATATATATATATATATATATATATATATATCCATTAATCTAATGACTTCTTGTTTTTAATCAAATATTAATGTGGATTTCTACCATTTTTGGTCACTACCATTTTTTTGCTGTTCAATTAGCTGTCCATTTGTTCTTTTCTTAATTTTTGTCCCCCAGTATTCTTTTAAAAATGTATTATCTGTTTTAATAGTTTATGCTATTAGTAATATATTTTCAATATATTCCCTTAGAATATGTCCTCTATACTTCCAGAATTTCATTTTATAAAACTCTTAATACTAAAGCAGTTTATTGCTCCTTAGAGTTATTCTGAAGCTATGTTTTACTCACAATTAGCTTTAAAAATCTGCCATACATAAAAATATTTATGCTTGGTTTATATACACTCCCTTAGAGATAAGGAGATAAAACCATTTGTACTCCCCTTGAGATGTTTCTAGCACATCATTACATTTTAACCAGTTTGCTTCACAGTACTTTCCCTCTATTCATAAGGTAAAGTTTTGTTTCTAATTGAAACTAACCTTTTCCAACTCTGATTTACCTGTATCTATATATACATTGATATTCATGCATATATAAATATTCAGTTAAACATAGGTGTATATTTAGAAATTAAGCAAATTCTTGAGTTAGAGTTCATTAATTGTTTTTATTTGGATGGATAATTATTTATTAAAGTGAATACTATACCCTAGTTTTAATGTCTTTAGTCATAAATAGGGACTATACCTGGATCAATATTATTAAAGTCAAAATATATCTTTTTGCATATAATTCATTGGCATGTACTGAGAAGGCTTTCATACATAAAGTCCAAAATATTCACACTCCCAAATGCACATTCTCATATTAAAAGCAGAAAAAAATAATTAGCCAAATTACAGGTAGTCTTCCCTATTATAGACAATTTCTAGAGTTCCATCTTAAACCCTGTATATATCCATATAAGACTTTGTGTATGTATGTATGTTTATGCATGCTTTTGTATATGTAAAAAGAAAGAAAACAAAAAAAGAAAAAGCCACCTTTAAAATTTTATTCTATCATGAGCTTATGTGCTTTCAATTAATTGTTTGTTTTATTTCTTAAAGATATTCTTATGAATATCTAGGGTATTTTTCGATTTAATGATTTTATTTGAGAAATAGCATTTTCTTCCTTATGGGATATCTCAGTAAATAAATGAGGATGAATCCAAAAAGCTAATGCAATTTAGTAAGTAAAGTTACAAACAATAAAAGGTATTTTTACTTTGTTTCACAAATATAATAAATGTTAGCAATAAAAATTACACAATAATTATATTTATGACTGGTTATGTGGATAGCCTTTGATCAATTATTCAATGAGTATTTACTGAAAGCCTACAAAATGATAGGTACCTGTTATGTGAAATAATATTACTATGTTCAAAAACATAGCTTATATTTACATAATATTTTTATAGTTTCCCAATTCCTTTTCATGACAAAATTAAATGACACAGTGGATGGAATGCTAAGCCTAGAGTCATGAAGACAGCTTCCTGAGTTCAAATTTGACCTCAGATACTAACTAAACCAGGCCGACTTCTGGACATGTCACTTATGCTAGTTTGCTCAGTTTCCTCATCTATGAAATGGGCTGGAGAAGGAGGAGATGGCAAACCATTCCAGAATCTTTTCCTAGAAAACCTCAAATTAGATCATTAAGAGTCAGACATGAGTGAAAATGAAATGACAGAACAAAAAATTGCTTTCACATGTACTATGTCATTCATCCTTATGACATCCCTAAGAAAAAGACAAGTCAGATATCCTCACTGTGCAAAGAAGAAAACTAAGGTTCAAAAAGACAAACCTACTCAGTTTTACTTAATTACCGAGTATTTAAATTAGGATTGGAATCCATGTGTTTTAATACCTAATCCAAACCTGCTTAGTTTCTTAATATAGTAATGGCCAATAGATGGAAGTTATAAAGAACAAATATTTGGTTTAGCATAAAATTTTTTCCCTAATTTTTAAAACTTTCATAGAGTTGCATGGATTATTTTGGACAGTACAGAGGTCTCCAAGCAAAGATTGGGGACCACATCTTGGGAATACTGTAAATAAAATTTGTGCTTTTTAATTGCCAGTCTATTTGACCTGTTAGGTTCCTCTTACTTTATGACTAGGATTGCACAACTGATGGATTGGTGAAAGACAATACTGTATAGTGGAAAGAGTACTAAATTTAAATTCTCACAAATCTAAATTCTAGTTAAAAGTGTGTTATTAGTTAAGTATGTGAATGTGGGCAAGTCAGTTAACCTTCCCATGTCTCAATTTGCTCATTTATCAAATGTTTCTGCATCTTGTGTAATGAGAAATCATTTTTTTATTTTTATTTCTTTTAGTTTGTTAAAGCTTTTTATTTACAGAACATATGAGAAATTTTTCTACATTGACCTCTGCAAAACTTTCTTTTCCAAATTTTTCCCCTCTCCCCCAACACCATTCCCTAGATGGCAGGTAGTCTAATACATGATAAATATGCTAAAATATATAATAAATCAAATATATTTATACATATCTATACAGTTATCTTGTAGCACAAGAAAAATCAGATCTAGAAAGAGAAAAAAAAACCTAAGAAGGAAAACAAAATGCAAGCAAACATCAATAGAAAGCATGGAAATACCATGTTGTGGTCTACAGTTCCCACAGGCCTCTCTCTGGATGTATATATGGTTTTCTTCATTGCTGAACAATAGGAACTGGTTTGAATCACTTCATTGTTGAAGAGAACTATGTCCATCAGAATTGATCATCATATAGTTTTTTTGTTGCTGTGTATAATGACCTCCTGGTTCTGCTCATTTTACTTAGAATCAGTTCATGTAGGTATCTCCAGGCTTCTCTGAAATCATCATATTGGTCATTTTTTTACAGAACCATAATATTCAATAACATTCATATGCCATAATTTATTCAGCCATTCTCCAATTGATGGGCATCCATTCAGTTTTCAGTTTCTAGCCAATAAAAAAGGGCTGCCGCAAACATTTTTGCACATGGGGGTCCCTTTCCCTCTCTTAAGATCTCTTTGGGATATAGGCCCAGTAGAAACACTGCTGAGTCAAAGGGTATGCACAGTTTAATAACTTTTTGATGATAGTTTCAAAGTGTTTTTCAAATAGTTGGATCCATCCACAGTTCCACCAACAATGTTTCAGTGCCCCAATTTTCCCACGTCCCCTCCAACATTCATCATTTTCTTTTCCTGTCATCTTAGCCAATGTGAGCGGTGTGTAGTGGTATATGAGAAAACATTTTTAAAATAGAAGAAAAGTTGATTTGTATGTGAGAAGCAAATTAAAATATGTAGAAGCTCCAGTTGAATATTTTCATTAATAGATCTGATTTGGTGGGGAAAAAGATGAATTCAAATAAATATACCACTAAATATATCTTAGAAGTATGAAAATGTAGAACAAATTATCAAAATTATTACAACAGATCAATCAATTTGAGGTTGAAGCCAAAGATCTTGGAAAAGTTATAGGAAATAGAAGAATTAGGGAAAAATAGGAATGTCATTTAACTGATGTTTTATATCAAAACTATTCATTAAAGACACCACATATTTCAAGGTAAAGGAAATAACACCTGCCTAACAATGTGAAGAGGATGACATCAAATCAATACCTTGTCCCTAGAAATTCCATGTTTAAAAACAAACAACAAAAAAACTTTTTTAAAGCTTTTTAATTTCAAGACATATGCACAGATAATTTTTTAACAATGACCCTTGCCAGATTTTCCCCTTTTTCCCCCCACTCCCTGTCCTAGATGGCAAGCAATCCAATATATGTTATCCATGTTAAAATATATGTTAAATCCAATATGTGTAAACATATTTATGCAATTCTTTTGCTGCACAAGAAAAATCAGATAAAAAAGAAAAGTAAATGAGTAAGAAAACAAAATGCAAGTGAACAGCAACAAAAAGAGTGAGAATGTTATGTGGTAATCCACATTCAGTTCCCACAGTTCTTCCACAGTGAAGAGAGATGGCTCTCTTCACCACAAAATCATTGGAATTGGCATCAGTTATCTCACTGTTGGAAAGAATCACATTTATCAGAATTGATCCTCATATAATATTGATGTCTGTACAATAATCTCCTGTTTCTAATCATTTCACTTAGCATTAGTTCATGTAAGTCTCTTTCCAGGCCTCTCTGAAATCATCCTCCTATAATTCCTGACTTTCTCTTGGCAGATAGATTTCCAAATATCTTATACTATAGATAATTATTTTAAATTGAATTTGTTTTTGTACCTCTTCCTACGGGACTTAGTAGGTAATTATAGAGGACCAGGATGTAGGAATCCATTCCAGATCTTGAATCTTACATTAATTTGGCTCAACAAAACTCCCTTTTCTTATTGAAATAACAGAGACTGCTTGTCAATACAATAAATTAGTAATCTATTAAGTGAAGCAAAATGCAAACATTACTCTTTGGATTAAAGGCAAAGCTTTGAATTTAGGACAGGAAAAATAACTTATAATAGAGACTAAAGGCATTTGGGATACTGGAGATCAAGATACGTGAGAGGATACTATGATAAACTTTACCCTGATATGTATCTCAACTATTTGCATCTCCGCTTAAGTAACCAAAATTGGGGGCTTAAACATTTATACCTCAGTAGATCTTGTTTGTTAGAGAAAAGTATAGGAAATTCAAAGAGTACTTTGTATCTAGTCTATGAGCATTTGCGGTATATATTTTTGTCTCTCTGAACAATAAACTTTGAAGAGTTCCAACTGAATTATTTCGCCGGGCCTCCTAACTTCATACCCTTCATTCACTAAAGGAGCTAGACTACAATAGGTAATACATAAAAATACTGAAGATTTATGTGGATTTATTTTGTATGCTACAACTTTGCTAAAGTTGTGAATTGTTTCTAGTAGTTTTTTAGTTGATTCTCTAGAGTTCTCTAAGTATACCATCTGCAAAGTATACTTTTGCATCTGCAAAGTATGATAATTTGGTTTCCTCATTACCTACTCTAATTCCTTTATTTCTTTTTCTTCCCTTACTGCCAAAGTTAACATTTCTAATACAATATTAAATAGTAATGGTGACAGTCTTGTTTCACTCCTGATCTTATTGGGAATGGCTCTAGTTTATCTCCATTACATATGCTTGCTGATGGTTTTAAATAGATGGTACTGATCATTTTAAGGAAAAGCCCACTTATTCCTATACTCTCTAGTGTTTTTAATAGGAATGGGTGTTGGATTTTATCCAATGCTTTTTCTGTATCTATTGAGATAATCATATGATTTTTGTTAGTTTGGTAATTGATATAGCCAAATATGCTAATACTGAACCAGCCTGCATTCCTGGTATAAATCCTACTTGGACTTAGTGTTTTATCCCAGGAATGATTTTCTGTAATTTTGTAGCTAATATTTTATTTAAGATTTTTGCATTAATATTCACGAAGGAAATTAGTCTATAATTTTCTTTCTCTGTTTTTCCCTACCTAGTTTAGCTATCAGCACCATATCTGTGTCATAAAAAGAATTTGGTAGGACTCCTTCTTTCTCTATTTTTTCCAAATAATTTATATAGCATTGGAATTAATTGTTCTTTAAATGCTTGGTAGAATTCATATGTAATATCATCTGTTCCTGGAGATTTTTTCTTAGGGAGTTGATTAATAGTTTTTTATATTTCTTTTTTCTAAAATGGGACTATTTAAGCAATCTATTTCCTTTTTTGTTAACTTGGACAATCTATATTTTTTGTAGATATTCCTCTATTTAATTTAGATTATCAAATTTATTGGCATATATCTGGGCAAAATTATTCCTAATTATTGCTCTTATCTTCCTCCTCTTGGTGGAAAGTTCTCCCTTTTCATTTTTGAGGGTAACAGCTTCGTTTTCTTCTTTCCTTTTTCTACTCAAATTAACTAAAGGCTTATCTATTTTGTTGGTTTTTTTCATAAATCCAACCCTTAGTTTCATTTATTAATTCAATAGTTTTTTTTTTACTATCAATTTTATTAAGCTCCCCTTTTATTTTCAGAATTTTAAACTTTTTATTTAATTGAGGGTTTTTAATTTGTTCTTTTTCTAGATTTTTAAGTTGTAAGCCCAATTCATTGATCTTCTCTTTTTCTATTTTATATAATTAAGCATCATGAGATATAAATTTTCCCCTTATTACCACTTTGGTTGCATCCCACAAATTTTGGTATGTTATCTCATTATTGTCATTCCCTTGGATGAAGTTGTTGATTGTGTCTATGATTTGTTGTTTCACCCATTCATTCTTTAGGATTAGATTACTGAGGGGCAGAGCCAAGATGGTAGAGTGAAGACTTGACTCTCTGTGACCTCCAATGACCTTCTCTCAAACCATCAGCAGATTAAGCCTCTAAACTGGTTCTGGAGTCAAAACACTCTCAAATATCTGGACTACAACAGATTCCCAGAAGTTATCTTGGAAGAACTTCAGGACAGGTCTGTTTCAGTTGGGCAGGGGGTCAGTTTGCCAAGCTCAGACAGCAGCTCTGAGAGATAGGGCAGGAAGCCAGCTAAGGCTGAGAATATTGCAGATTCTGAGCACCTGGGAAATTTCTGTGAGGCTCTTGGGCCACTCTGGCCTGGTTGCAGGCAGGTGCTTTGGCAGATCTGCCTTTTATAAAAGGTATATTGTAACCCACTACAAACACCGGGCCTAGCCAAGATAGTCCAGCACTAGAAGTCAGTAAGCCAAACTGCCCAAGGGCAAATTAAAGCAGCTGTAGTTCCTCTACTTTAAATACACCTCAAGCTTTAAAAAAATAAAAAGCAAAAAAGAACTCTCTCCATAGACAGCTTTTATGGTGAGAGAGAAGGGCAGAACTCAGATCCTGAGATTTATAAAGGTAAAGCAACTCAAGTGGAAGCCACAAAGGGAGACAGGACCTGGTCCCCATTTGATAAGGCTTTCCTGGAAGATTGCTTAATGAATTTCAAAAGAGAGTTAGAAGAAAAATGGGGAAATGAATTGAGATCATTGCAAGAAAGACATAATGCCCTACAAAAGAGATATGAAAAAGACACCAATACACTGAAAAACAATACTGATGAAATAGAAAAAGTATGCAATAAACAAATTGGCCAATTACAAAAGGAGCTTAAAAAAAGGTAACTGAAGAAAATAATACATTAAAAATTAGAATTGAAAAAATGGAAGTGAATGGATCAATAAGACTTCAAGAATCAAACAAAAACAACAAAAAATGAAACAAAAATAGAAGAAAATATGAAATATCTTCTAGGAAAAACAACAGACCTGAAAAATAGATCTAGGAGAGACAATTGAAGGGTTATTGGACTTCAGAAAGCCATGATGAAAAAAAGAACCTAGATATTATCTTCCAAGAAATCATGAAAGACAACTGCCCTGATGTTTTAGAATCAGAAGACAAAATCACCATTGAAAGAATGCACCAATCACCTCCTGAAAGAGACCCCAAAATTAAATCCCCAAGGAATATTGTGGCTAACTTTCAGGACTACTGCACAAAGGAAAAGATAATGCTAGCCCCTAGAAAGAAACAATTCAAATACCGAGGAACTATTATTAGAATCACCCAAGCTCTGTCAGCTTCCACATTAAAGGATCAAGGGCCTGGAACCAGATATTCTGAGAGGCACAGGAACTTGGATTATAACCAAAAAGAAGTTATCCAGCTAGAATGAGCATTATCTTCTAGGGAAGAAAATGGATATAATGATACAGGTTAATTTCACCTATTTCTAATGAAAAGACCAGATCTGAACAAAATATTTGACCTCCACAGAACTCAAGAGAAGCATCAAAAGGTAAAAAGAAAAGAAGTCTTGAGAACTATATTTCTACTATGAGTATACTTCAAGAATGGGGGTATAATTTGATTTTACTTTGATAATATGAAAAAGAATCTAGAAGTGGAAGAGGTATCATATTGGAAAAAGAGGGAAAGGAAGGTAAAAAAGGGAAAAAAAAGAAAAACAAGGTAAAATCTCATGAAGAGGCAAAGAAAACCTAATATAACTGAGGAAAAGAAGGGAGGAGGATGAGCATTGTGTGAATCTTACTCTCATCAGATTGGGCCCTAAAAGAGTATATCAGAAACATTCGGTTTCACAGAGAAACTTGTCCCCCCTTATGGGGAAGTGGGAGGAAAAAGAGGAAAAGAAAGGAAAAGATTAAAAGAAGAAAAAAATAGGAGAAATAGGGGAAAGATGTAAAAAAAAAAAGAGGGACTCTAAAGGAGGGAGAACTGCTTGAGTGAGGTGGTCATCAAAAGCAAAATATGGGGGAGGTGGAAGGGACAAAGGGGAAAGGAAAGAGAAAAACATAACTTTGTGTAAATAAGATGGCAGGAAATACAGAATTAGTTATTTTAACTGTG
>JAJPUD010012257.1:28046-39614 GCA_023553655.1 Myrmecobius fasciatus
GTTTTTCAATGAATTGGTATCTTTTTCCTATCTCTTTTGTAAGTAGTTATATGCTTTTTCCATTTCATCAAAACTATTTTGTAGGTAGTTATATACTTTTCCCATTCCTTCTTGCAAAGATCTTTTTTCCTTTTCCCATTTTTCTTCTATCTCTTTTTAACTTTTATGCAATCTTCAAAGAAAGCCTTGTGAAATGGGGACCAGTTCATATCTTTCTTTAAGGCTTCATCTTGAGTTGATTTGTCTTTAGGAACCTCAGGATTTGAGGTCTGTTCTTGAATCTCTACATAAAAGCTTCTATGGTGAGAGGTTTTTTTTTTTTTTTTTTTTTTTAGTTTTTTGCTCATTTTTTAAAGGCTTGAGTTCTATTCTTAAGGAAAAGGAACAACATCTGCTTGTTTGCCCTGGGGCAGTTCTGGTAATTGACTATCAATGCTGAGTAATGGAGGGTAGTTCTGCCTGGGGCTCAGTGGTTTACAATTTGCTTTTTATAGCAAATCTGTCAAACCCTTGCTTGCAACCAAGACAGTGTAGCCTAAGAGGTTCCCAGAAGATTCCCAGGTGTGTGGAAGCTACAACAGTCTGACACCCCAGCCCAGCTTCTTGCCTCAGTATTTCTGTGCTATGGACTGGGCTTGATAGACTACCCCACTGCCTGTTTGACACAGACTGGTTTTGAAGTTCTTCCAAGATGTCTTCTTCTGGAAATGTATTGTACTCCAAATATATATGGCTTCTTCAACTCCAAAACTAGTTTAGAGGCTTAATCTACTGTTGGTTTGAGAAAAGGCTAGCGGAGGTCACAGAAATCCGTGCCTGCTCTCTACCATCTTAATAATCTCAATAAAACTATTTTGAAGACAGGAAGAAGTTTAGGTGAAGAAATGCTGTAAGAGTTGTGTAAGTAAAGATTACTTAAAAAAATAGGCACAGACACTTATTTAGTAATAAAAATTGGAGAGAAATTAAAGAACTAAGATATTACAATCTTGGAGCTAAATTTCTGGTATAGTAATAGAAGTACAGAAGCCTACAAGTCACCAGTAAATGAATCTGAATCCGAAAAAAGTCTTTTGGGGAGGGAAGAGAAAGCCAACATGGCAGATTGGTACCTTAACTCACTCAACCATCTTCTCTAGACCAATCCAGAAAACGTACCAATCTATATTGGGATGGGAATAAAATCTAAGAAAAAGTTTTTCCCTGATGTTCTGCTGGGCACATGACAATATTCTCTTTTATTTTGTTTTATTTTGTTTTGTATTCCTTTTCTGTTTTTTTTTTTCCCTTAATGTATTTTTTCCCAAATAAAATGCCTTTTTTAAAAAGAAAAAAGAAAGTCAGTGATGGCCTTAGGGAGATAGGTAGAGATGTCTGTAGACACTGAGGATGAAATTGATCTAGAAGTGCATTATGCAGAAAACTCTAACCCAGGAAATGGCTCTATGTCTATGCAAGATGGAATCCCAGATTTAGCATAGAGGGAAACATTTGCCACCTGGCATTTTTGTTTGTTTCCCACTACCCAGTTTCAGGGCTCATATCAAGAGTTGACTTTTGCCTAAGGTTAATAGTCACAGGACCCAAATAGGGAACAAGTTCAGAGTTAAGCAGAAGTCATGTGTCTCAGACCCCAGAAGGAGAGTGGGGTATGACTGGGGTATCGATTCTAAATTGCTGCTCAGTTAGAAACATGCAGAAAAATAATGGGAGTAAAAAACCCAGACCAAAGTGAAACTTCCAGATCTGTGATTCTGTCAGCAGAGCTTTGGAGTTGGATGATAGAAGCTGAGTTCAGTAGTAGATCCATAGTTAGGGGGATAGCAATCAGATTCATCCTGGATCAGAGCACTGAAAGTTTTCTTTCTTAGCTGTTGTTGAGATTCAGGATTAACATAATGCTCAACATTCCAACAAAGTAAACAAAAGACTACAGCATACCTTCCATCCACAACCACAAGAAACTGAGTCCTTATATCAAGTGTGAAGACAAGAACTAGAAGAATGAGCAAACAAATAAATAAACAAAACAAAAGAATCAAACCACAAAAAAGTTATTATAGTGAGTAGGATACTTAAGACACAAGCCCAGAAAAAGACTTAAAAGTTTACAAAATATTCACAATATCAACAAACAAACAGTTAAAAGAAAATTATAGCATGGGCATAAATTTACCTAGAACTCCTAGAAAACACAAAGTGATCAATAACATAAAAAGTTATGTTTTTATTTTGTTGTTTGTGAAATAAATGTTTTAAAGGAAAACAATATAAAATAAATGAGATATATGGAAGAAAGAATTGGAAATATAAGTAACAACTTTGCATAATAGGTATAAAACCTGTTTAAGCAAGAATCCCTGAAAATTAAAACAGATCAAAGAGAATTCAATGACTTCATAAGACAACAAGGAATATTAAAATAAAATCAAAATATGACTAAACACAGAAGAAAATATAAGGTATCTCATTTAAAATAAACTGATATGAAACATACTGATGAGAAAAAATAATTTAAATTTAATTTATTGGACTACATAAAATCCATGACCAAAAAATAAATAAAAGGAGCTAAGCATTATATATGTATATATGACATACAGATATCATATGACTGCTCATTTCTACCAGAAAATAAAGTGGAAATAGAATCTACTGGTTACCTCCTAAAAGAAAATTAAAAGTCTTAAGAACATTATAACAAAACTCAGAACTTTTAAGTTAAAGAAAAAAAACACTGCTATCATGAGAACAAAAGACCACAAATAATTTTTTATTATGACATTATTTGTCAGAATCAGATATACAAATTAACAGTCATCACTAAAAAGGACTGAGGAGTTTGGAATACAATATTCCAGAAGGCAAAGCATATAGACATTTATAGTCAAAAGTTATTTACCTCCTAAAACTGAGTATAATGCTAAAGAGGAGAAAAATAGATCTTTAATGAAAAAGAACACTTCTAAATGTTCACAGTGAAAATACCGGAGCAAAATAGAAACACTGAAATACAAACATAGAAATTACTAAACATAAAAAAACATCATGAATGAATAATCAATCATAAGGGATTAATAAAAGATATACTATTTACATTCAACTATGTATAGTTGATATGTTTCCTATGAATCTTGTTATTAGAAATCAGAGAAAGACTCAAATTAGAGAAAAGGCTAGGAAGTCATTCAGTTTTATTGATGTTCTTTAAAAAAAGAATGAAAGAGCAAAAGAGGTATAAACTTGGTGTGGGGGAGGAAAAAGGAAAATTAGAGAAATTTATCTTGTAATCAAGTTGTATAAATAGATACTTAGACCTCACTCTCATCTGAAATGATCATGTAAAGGAAGAACAATATGCTTTCTCTCTGTCTTTCTCTCTGTGTTTCTGTCTCTGCCTCTGTCTCTGTCTCTGTCTTTCTCTGCCTCTCTCTCTCTCTCTCTCTCTCTCTCTCTCTCTCTCTCTCTTTCACACACACACACACACACACACACACACACACACACACACACACACACAAACACACACACACACACACACACACACACGTTGTTTTAAAAGAAAACTTTTCACTAGTACTTATTATGTGCCTGGCACTATGCTGAGTGCTTTACAATTCTTATCTTATTTGATTGTAACAACCCTGGAAAATAAGTTCTATTATTAGCCCCATTTTACAGATGAAGAAACTTAGGCATATAGAAGTAAATGACTTGCAAGTATCTAAACCTGGATTTGAATTGAGATTTTCCTATGTAGAGGTCTCCTATACAAAGATCCAAAAAGCTGCCCCAATGTTGTAGAGAAATAAATTTCATATAACTGAGAAATAAGAAAGGGAAAAAAAGGAAGAAATAGAGAAGAGGATTATTAGAGGAACGATAGATTAAAGAAAAAAATAGTCCTATAGATCTTCTCACAATATTAAAAAAAAATTGTAGTTATTTTGAGTTGGTAGAGAAAGGAAAGGCCATAAGATGTCCATTTGGGAAATGGCTAAACAAGTAATGATATATAAATGTGATAGGCTATCATTCTGTAAGAAATTTTGAAGTGACCAGCGTTAGAGAATCCTGATATGATTTAGTGCAGATATAGCCTGATCAGGGAATATCCTAGTAGGTCTATCATATCCCTAGTTCTGGATTCTGAATCTTACTTCTTACAGCTTAATGGTCTATGATTTTTTATGGATGCTAATATACATTGGATTTTTAGATCACCAGTATTGGGATAGAAATATCTTTTTCCTTTTTAATCTTTAGTATTTCCTTTTTGTTGGTTTGCCCCCTCCTCCAAATTCTCTGAGTATGTTGGGGTAAGCACATATCACACAGCCTGTTACTCATAATATGCCACCCATTCTACTGAATTAAAGAACTCAAAGAGTGCACTCTGTGGGACTTCCTTCATCTTTTAACTGGCCTCATAGCCTCCCACATACAAAATAATATTTCCCTAAAATTAAAAAAAATCATTTAATATGCAACCCTCACTAACATTCTCTATTTTCTAAGTCATACATTTTGTACTCTGCACTCCTGGTGTGCTGACCAAACCACAATTGATCTTCACCTTTCTACCTTCATTAAGCTCAGGAACATTCTGGGCAATTTGTACTTAATTGCTCTTCCCTGCCTGATTACTGTCAGCTGGTGGTGCTGCCGGAGCTGAAGCTCTATATCAAATAGCACAATATACCTTATTTTCTTACATAATCACTCTCTACCCACCAGAATCAAGAACATAACATGCAAAATTACTGTGATTGTTGGAATATCATTTGGGAAGTACTGGCTGAAAAAACACTGGGCTTAAAGAAGAGGGCAGCTAAATTGCTTTAAAAAAAACAAAAAACTTTGCTTTTGTTACTGTCATTGAGTTTTATTTTAACATAAGACTAAGCATCTCAGGGGAGAGAAAAAAAGAATTCCCAAATCCTTGCTAGTCTCAGAAATGAGGAAAACTCCAAGGATCTAGGACATATGTCAAAGTCTGGGTTTTGTGTTTGTATGTTCATCTATCCTTAAATTAATTCTTCAAAATAGCTAAAGTAGGGTGGCATTTCACAGGGTCAACTGAGAAGAGAAACTTCCATTGATAACAAAATAACTCCTTTCACATGGTGATTTATCCTTCTATTTCTATTTGCTTAGCTTTTAAAGTTATATAGTTTTTTCTTTTGCCTCACTGTAATTAATATTTTGACAAATGATTGTTGGTGATTCTTAAGAAGATAGAATATTTACAGGGGAATTGCCACTTTTATTTCAGAACATGAGGCTTTGGGGGTATTATGAATGTATTCATCTCTAGACAAGACTCACTCATTCCTCACCAGATCTTCTCTTTATATTGTTGGATCTATGAATCTGTTGAAGATGTGGGAAATCCAAGTGAGGAGTTTGGAGGGAAATGAAGAAGAAAAAAAGAGGAAGTAGCCTAAATATGAGGTATTTGTTTCAGAGACATTCAATGCTTTCTCTTGCTAGGTGTCTCTTGAAGACAGTTCCTGCATTCTGCTGTCACTTTACTACCTTTAGTTTGATACTTAAAGGGACATTTGTGTGAAAATCAAAATGCAAAGTTAAAGTCTATAAACTATAAGACTACAGGATGGAAAAGCTATTTATTATGAAAGTGCATGATGAAGCAAATATTCTTTTTTAGGAGGCAGAAAGATATTAAGACAACAGGCACCTCTGAGATGCAACATTCATCAGAATAAGACAATTAAGGAAACTGAGGCCAATAGCAATTAACTGACTTACTCAGGCACAAACAGTTACCAAGTGTTTAAGGCTGGATTTGAATTCAGATGCAGACTCCAGGCTTAGTGCTCTATTCAGTATATCACAGCTACCTCTTAATGAATATAGGTGAGAGGACTATATCTGTAAATGAATTTTTCAAGGCCTGAAAATGTTGTGAGCAAAATTGATAAGTTTGACTATATCAAGTTAAAAAGTTTTTGTACAAACAAAATGAATGCAGACAAGATTAGAAGGGTAGCAGTAAAATGGGAAAATATTTTTACATCCAAAGGTTCTGATAAAGGCCTCATTTCTAAAATATATAGAGAATTGACTCAAATATATAAGAATTCAAGCCATTCTCCAATGGATAAATGGTCAAAAGATATGAACAGACAATTTTCAGACGAAGAAATTGAAACTATTTCCGGTCACATGAAAAGGTGCTCCAAGTCACTATTGATCAGAGAAATGCAAATTAAGACAACTCTGAGATACCACTACACACCTGTCAGATTGGCTAAAATGACAGGAAATGATAATGATAACTGTTGGAGGGGATGTGGGAAAACTGGGACACTGATACATTGTTGGTGGAACTGTGAACGGGTCCAACCATTCTGGAGAGCAATTTGGAGCTATGCTCAAAAAGTTATCAAGCTTTGCATACCCTTTGACCCAGCAGTGTTTCTACTGGGCATATATCCCAAAGAGATTTTAAAGGAGGGTAAGGGACCCACATGTGCAAAAATGTTTGTGGCACCCCTTTTTGTAGTGGCAAGAAACTGGAAATTGAAAGGATGCCCATCAATTGGAGAATGGCTGAATAAATTATGGTATATGAATGTTATGGAATATTATTGTTCTGTAAGAAACAACCAACAGGAGGATTTCAGAGAGGCCGGGAGAGACTTGCATGAACTGATGCTGAGTGAAATCAGCAGAACCAGGAGAACATTATACACAGCAACAAGACTATACGATGATCAATTTTGATGGACATGGTTCTCTTCAACAATGATGTGATTCAAACCAGTTCCTATTGTTCAACAATGAACATAGTCATATACGTCCAGAGAGAGGCCTGTGGGAACTGAGTGTGAACCACAACACAGAATTTTAATGCTTTCTATGAATATTTCCATGCATTTTGTTTTCCTTCTTAGGTTGTTTTTTTCTTCTTCTCTTTCTAGATCGGATGTATCTTGTGCAGTAAGATAATTGTATAGATATGTATACATGTATTGTATTTTGTCATATAATTTATCCTATTTAGCATGTATTAGATTACCTGTCTTCTAGGGGTGAGGGGTGGGGGGAAGGAGGTGAACAGCTTGGGAAAAAAAAAGTCTTTTGCAAAGGTCAATGTAGAAAAATCACTCATATATTTTGTAAATAAAAGCTTTATTACATTATAAAAAAAAAAGAAAATGTTGTGAGCTAGGATTTCAGACAGCATTTCAGACTTAGTCTTGTTGAATGAATTAAAAGAAAAAAAAAGCAATGACAGTTCTGAACAACTGCAATCTTTTAAGCCCTCAAATTTGGCAAATATAACCTTTTCAATCAAAGAATTAACTTTAATTTAGAACTTCAGTAGCAGGGGTACATGAGGTTCCTATACAATTTATTTTCTTATGAAGGATTTCATTTGTTTTCCTTACACAAATCTAAATTTTACTCATTGAAACATTACTGTATAATCATTTTACTTCACGAAAACTCTTTTCTAAAGCATTTTTATATTGTGATGGTGACCATGGGTTCCTAAATAAATGTCACTGAAGTTGGCAGGTTCTTCCAATTATCAAAATTTTTGAGTCTAGGTCTATCAACAGACTTCATGTTTTCTGTCTAAGTACTGGCCTAAGTTTGTCCATTGGTGTTTATATTTCTTCCTACCCCACCCCTTCCTCTCTTCCTCTTTCTCTAGCCTCTAATATGCTTCCTTTTATTTCTTCCCTCCTTTTGTTTTCCCTCTCTCCCTTTCTACAGAAACTTATCAAACTTTATTCAAACATTGAGTGCTTTGTGTTCTGTTTAAGGGGAAAGAGTATCCAGACATATGACATCTCAAGTCATATACTTGAATTAATACTGAATTAAGTAGTAAAAAGTTTTGTATTTTATCTTTTAGAATAGTTCTTTATTATCAATTTTTCTTCCCCACATTCCATGTATTAGTACTTTAACACATTCATTTTAAATTGTTAAATGATTTCAAATATAGGATTACGGATTTGGAATTATATGGAACCTTGAGTAGAAACTGAATAACAGAGGCAATTTACATGAGGTCATATAGATAGCAAGAAGCAAAACGAATCAGAATTTGAACCTTCTTCATCTGACTCTAAGATATATTCCATTTCCCACTATTCTATACCACCTCAATTTTGAATTTTTAAAGAAAGAGTAAATTTTGCTTAAAATATAGATCTAGAATTCTTAATTTAAGGAGTCATCATCATTAATGTCACAGTGATCATCTTTGTTTTGTATGTGCTGAATTAGGCGCTTCTCTTTGAGAGATCACTTTCTATCTGCTAAATCCCAGAGACCTTGGCAAGATAATAGTTAAGCAAGTTTCAGAAATAGATCATATTATATACATAGGACAAAAGTTGAGTAACTGATAGGCAGGACACCTGGAATGTAAAACATATGTTTTTATACTTCAGATTTGATAAAAATTCTCCTATTCCCAATTGATTTATTGTGTCTATACATGCAATTATGATTGAAAAAATAATATGTATATGGATGAGGAAAATATATATGTATGTGTATATATGACATATGTGCATACACACCCATATATATTTACACACATATATATGTGTATATATATATATATATATATACATATATTAAGTTTATATCATTTTGCCTCAAACATAAGAAATCAGTTCCTTCTATTTTCTGGAATTGGGAAACGGAATGCAACTGAATTTGAAATCCATCTATGAAATGAAATCTGAAAGCTAGAGCTTACATTGACTCTTTTAAAAATCATTAAAGAAGTTATAATAAATTGTGTTCTTTGAAATGGAAATAACATAGCTTCCAAATTCACTTTTTCATGGACGTTAGTATTTTTTATGGATGATATGCTTTAGTCCAGCCAACACTTTCCTAGTCTTTTACCTCCAGGTTTTAATCCCAATCAAAGCTAGCAGCCCCATCCCTGTAGGGCACTAAAGGGAATTGTTTCCCATTGTTACTGGGAGGATTTGTGACTTTAATTATTTTTGCAATTATTTGCTACAATTCAACTCTGATTTTATTCTATAATCACAGTTTTAGTTCCTGATCAATTATTTGATGCCTCTTCAAAACAATTCGACTAATCTAACTTTGGGCTTTATACAATATGATGTTTCATAAGTGCTCAGGGTTTGGTTTCTGGTAGGGATACTTCAGAAAAGCAATAAGCCTTCCCTAGGGGCTTACGTGGCTTTACAACTTTTCCATAACAATTTAATTAGCAAAATTATCAGGGAAATACTTTATACCATTGTGATGTTTCAGCTCATTTTAAGTTTCCTACCAGCAATCCCCCCCTCTGTACTCTAATACTCAAACCTAGATCTTTATTAAGTTATTGAGTTGCTCAATGCATTACTTATTTAGGGAGAGGTAAAAAAAAAAAAAGTTAGTTATTTTGAAAGTTTGCAAAATGTGGAGAGTTTAATATACACATCTTTCAGGCATTTTTATTAAAAGAAGTCTTACATTATTGTTTTCCTTATGTATTCCTTTGTTCAAGACTAAATAAGGATATTCTATACTTCTGGTAGGGGGGAGAGAGAGAGACAGAGAGAGAGAGAGAGAGAGAGAGAGAGAGAGAGAGAGAGAGAGAGAAGGAGAGAGAGAATGTGTTAGTTGTCAGAATCCAATGAAACAAAGAAACTATAAAAAAGAAAGAATCTCAGAGTTGCAAGGGACTTCAGAGGTAATCTAGTTAACCCATGCATACCTGAAAAAGTATCCCTTCTAAAATATAACACAGTTAAAATTGTTAGGCTTCTGATAAAGGAATTATAGAGATAAAATAATAAAATAATAACCACCTCTCAAGGCATTCCTTTTTTTTTTTCACTTCTATGATCATTCATTGTGAAACTTTTCTTTCTATTAAATTGAAAGTTTCTCTTTGCAATGCCTAAGTTAGGGATCTAAATCCAAATACTACTATTTTCTTGCACCTTCAAAGTATGAGAAGCCAGAACTTGAAAGGAGGGTAAGAGACTTGAAGAGGGATAAGAAGAAAGCAGGTGCTGATAAGTCAAGAGGAGATATTTACAGAATAAAAGGAAAGATACTTCTGAGGTTAAATAAGGTTGTATATTGTAATTATGGACTGCAAATTTGGTCACGAGTTGACTTGTAAGAATGGAAGAATCTGACTTAAAGTTTATATAGATGTTGAGATACTTTTTCATTCAAAATCAGAATAAAACCCAACACCCAGAGAAGGAAGAAAAATCTTTTTGTGCTTCAGCTAATCCTTCCAGAGAGTATGAGAGGAAGAAGGTAAAAATGATGGTGATTGATTGTTCCCTGTAGAGGAAAGGGGAGGTAACTTGACACAATTATAATGAGAGTATTATTGTCTTTCCAGTCTGTATGTCCAAAACATAAGAAATGATTTCCTAAAACATGTCAAAACAGATTCTTATTATCAATTTCTGGTAATTAATTTGGGTACAAAATATATTTCTAAAAGGAACCTATAAAACAGTAACAACGGTTATGGTCTTGGACAAGCAATTGAAAACATTAGGAGCACAGGCTATGTTTTAACCACTTGTGCTCACTGGAGGCATGAGACAAAGGAGAGAAAAATTGACAAAGAGGGAAAAGATGACTTAGATGGTGTCAGGAATGGAATCTGGCATTTTTTTAAATGAAATAAAATATAGCAATGGGTAATTTCTGAACATGGATTGAATATACATATTGTCAGAGCAGAAGATTTAGCTTCCATTTTCAATATGCAGAAAATGTAAATATAGATAAATGGAAATACTATAATTTTATATAAAATAAGAACAATAGTTTCTAATGGACTGAGGTGCTATCCAATGAACATGAACATATGGGAATCACGGCTGGTGTTTTCTTTTTCTTTTTTTTTGGTTATCAAGAGACTTTATTGGTTGTCTTCTTGGCTCTTTTCTATAATGCATGTGTATAATTTAGGATCATCAAATAATAAAAAGCTAGTTCATCCTTGAGAAGTTAAATAACTTATCTGATATCATACATATGTGGTAATGATTATATAAGAGATTTTCAGATGTGTGACATTCTGTAAATTAGTTAATTAAATCCAATGAACTGCTGCTTTCTTTAAATGTTTTAAAACACATTCAATAATATATGGAATAAAGTTAAACTCAATATTTCTCATACCAAACCCATTTATGTAGTTAGAAGATACCTGATGAAGTATTTTATTTCAGTGTCACTCTGTTTTAACAGGGAGGAGGCAAATCTGTTGAATACTATATAATATCTTTGAAAGGAATAGCTAATAGCATTGCTGTCACTATGAAATAAAAATGTTTTAACTAAAAAAGAAGAAATAAAAGGAAATATAGAAATCATTACTAAAATATATGTTCTACAAAGTTTATACAAAAATATAAGATGATTGGGTAATAAGGAAGATGAATTACAGCAATGACCAATAACCTTATTTTGATTTCACTTGCTTTTTAATAGACAAATTTTAAGCACCCCTTCAATATTTGCACATTTGTTTCTAAATAACATCTATGTACTACTGAGCTACATTTTGTATTAAAA
>JAJPUD010012258.1:0-50272 GCA_023553655.1 Myrmecobius fasciatus
TTTTTTTTTTCTCTTTACAATATTGCTAATGTTTTATAAATTATTTTTTTGATGTATGCTCACTTCATTCTGCATCAGTTCATACAATATTTCCCAAGTTTTTTTCTCATATGCTGTATCCTGCCCCTAATTTTTTTTAACAGTACTGCTGTAATTAGCTCTTTTATCACATGTATACATAATGATAGTTAATGGGTTTGTGCTACTATTTTAAAGGGAGAGGTGCATATATTAGGGTAAGTTACTTACAAGTTTTCTATTTGAAAAGTTCAGATTTTTATCTGTCATGTATAATAATATTTGCTTTCTTGGAGGGGCAAACAAAAGAGTTATTGGAATTGGTTTTATCATGTGCTTAGGTTGTTTAAAGACAACAAGAAACATCATTTTGTGACATAGTTGAACATCTTTCCTTGAGGTGCTAAGGAAAATCTTAAGCAAAAAGATTGTCATTAATGTAATTGTATCTTATGTACCATCATCTTTTGTAGAACATGAAGACATTCTGTGAGGAATCTGGCAAGATTCTGCAAATCAAATTACTATATATATTGGTATTTATTGATATCAGTCCAGAATTAGGCCTAGGTAGTGAGGGAAACTATGGTTGGAAATTAAGAAATGAAAAAGAATAAATGCTTATGAACTATCCAAAAGCCTCAAACCTTGCTCTTATTGATACTTTTTTTTTATTAAAAGCTTTTTATTTACAAAACATATGAGTGATTTTTCTACATTGACTTTTGCAAAAGCTTTTCCCCTCCTTCCCCCCACCCCCTGCCCCTAGATGACAGGTAATCTAATACATGCTAAATAGGATAAATTATATGACAAATCCAATATATGTATACATATCTATACAGTTATCTTACTGCACAAGAAACATCTAGAAAGAGAGAAGAAAAATAAAAACCTAAGAAGGAAAACAAAATGCATGTAAATATTCACAGAAAGCATTAAAATGCTGTGTTGTGGTTCACATTCAGTTCCCTCAGGCCTCTCTCTGGATGTATATGATTATCTTCATTGCTGAACATCTTATTGATACTTTAAGAAGAATAATACAATCTCTGGGCAGAAAAGAGTCAGAAATACTATCCCACAAAAAAATGACCCATATTTTAGCATTTAAGAATATGTTTGTTAAAGATGTGGGAGTTATTTCATAGAAGCCTCAATTTTGGGGTGCAAGAGACCACAGAGGCCTCTTTTTCATCAAGAAACTAAGCTCTAGAGGCATGCAGTGATTTGCCAGTGATCACCATAGTAATAAAAGTAACAAAAATAAAATTGAAAACCAGATTTTCTAAGTGCTCATTTGGTTGTTTATCCCCATTTTTACTATTGTGCAGCTATCTTTGTATAGGCAGACTTGTTAATTAATTAGAGCTAAGTTCAGAATTAATATGATATGAGAAGGTTGATGATAAACTCCAACTCACACATATAAGCTGATGGATAAAAGAAAAAAAATGCCATCAACATGGACTGACCATTTCCTACAAAAGTTCACTTATTATAAAGCAGTCACCATAACTGCCTTAGTCAGAAAACACTTGCCAAATGTTTTGAGTATTTTAAAATAAAAAGTCGTCTACTAGTAGAGGAAAGTAGGAAATTACAAATAATGGCAAGGGATAGATCAGGAATAGGCGTGGAAGAATGAATCTGAAGAAATCTTTGTTCTAGACATAATTAATCTAGGTCATTTACAGAGTACTTAAGATAATTATTAAGTGCTTTCTTATTGCCAGACATTGGTTAAGAGTAAACAAGTGCTAAATATAAACAAGGCAGTTCTTACTCTCAATGAGCTTGCATTTTAATGAGGGAAAACAGCAGTTAAAGTGATCCTAGAAAGTGAGAAGACATGCTTGCACAGCATCATGGTCTGGAGATGATTGGGATATGAAAAGATTGAGGATGAAAATCTGGATGGACCCTGGCAAAATATCTTATCAATCTGTCATAGCTTGGTGATTTCATGGGTTGTGTCCTAAATTTCTGCTGGGAAGAACAGTTAACAGATATAACATGGGACAGACCTTTCAGCATCTTAAAAAAAAAAAACAAAAACATTTTCATCAAAGATTGTGGTGTAACCAGCACTCTGAGTATCCCAGTGGAATTGAACTAAAAAAGATGAAGAGAACAGATAAGATAAAGCAATTATTCATAAAAACTAAATCCAGGCTGGAATTGAGACAATTTTAATAACATGGAAGTATCATTTTTGAAGATACTAAACAATAAGACAAAAGTTATGGATCATATAATCACCATAAAAAGTAAGAGTACAACAGCAACTACTTATATATCTTTCTATTTGCCAGTAAATCTAAATGAAAATGATCTACACATTAATCAGGGATATCCTTGATGAAAATATGAGAGGAAACAGGAGAATAGAGCTTATTGAGAAGAGCAATGATTTGGTCAGACCCATGTGTAAAGAAAATCACATTGGAAGCATTGAAGAGGACAGATTGTAGTAAAGAGAGATTTGAGGTAGGGAGACCAATTAGGAGGCAGTTGCAATAGACTAGGATAATTCCTCAACTAAGGTAGTAGTTGAGTAAGGAGTGAGAAAGGAATGAATGCAAAAAAAAAAGTGAGGAATAAATGACAAAATTTGGCAAGTGATTGTGTGGGGTTAAGTTAGAGTGAGCAATTGAGGATGATTTGAAATTTTCAATTTGGGAGCTGCAAGGATGATGGCACCCTTGATAGAAATAGGGAAGTTTGGAAGAGGAGTCAGTGATGACAGGAAAATGCTGAGTTATATTTTAGACATTTAGTGCATTTAATCCTAAAAGGAGGGCAGCCTTTAGGAATGAAAGGGAATTTGACCCAGCAGTGTTTCTACTGGGCCTATATCCCAAAGAGATTTTAAAGGAGGGTAAGGGACCCACATATGCAAAAATGTTTGTGGCAGCCCTTTTTGTAGTGGCAAGAAACTGGAAATGGAAAGGATGCCCATCAATTGGAGAATGGCTGAATAAATTATGGTATATGAATGTTATGGAATATTATTGTTCTGTAAGAAATGACCAACAGGAGGATTTCAGAGAGGACTGGAGAGACTTGCATAAACTGATGCTGAGTGAAATCAGCAGAACCAGGAGAACATTATACACAGCAACAAGACCATATGATGATCAATTTTGATGGACATGGTTCTCTTCAACAATGATGTGATTCAAACCAGTTGTGCTGCGATGAAGATAGTCATATACATCCAAAGAGAGGCCTGTGGGAACTGAGTGTGAACCACAACACAGCATTTTAACGCTTTCTGTGAATATTTCCATGCATTTTGTTTTTCCTTCTTAGGTTGTTTTTTCTTCTTCTCTTTCTAGATCTGATGTTTCTTGTGCAGTAAGATAACTGTATAGATATGTATACGTGTATTGTATTTGTCATATAATTTATCCTATTTAGCATGTATTAGATTACCTGTCATCTAGGGGTGGGGGTGGGGGGGAAGGAGGGGAAAAGCTTGGGGAAAAAAAAAGTTTTTGCAAAGGTCAATGTTGAAAAATCACTCATGTTTTGTAAATAAAAAGCTTTATATATTAAAAAAAAAAAGAAAAAAAGGAATGAAAGGGAAAAAGAGAACTTTGCCCTTAATTTCCAGATGCACTCTTTCTTCTTCCATAAATAAGCTAGCAAAACCATTTTTATCCCTTCAACCAGGGAAGAAAGGCGATACTAGACACCCTTTTCATGAACTCCCTCTTCTGGAGAAGGAAAAATGTGCCATTATTAAAATGCATCCATAGTGATTTCTGCCACTATGACCAGAAACAACTTTCTACTTTGTCTAGTCTGATTCTAGAGAAAGACTTGATTTATTTGTGCAAAGTAATGCTGTCACTTTAAGGATTATATATTTAAAGATTATATATTCTGATGTGAACATGATATATGACAATGCTTATTAAAGTATTGAAAAAATAATGCCTTTATTGAGCATATTGTTACTTATGTTAGATTAAATTTGTTTATTCAGAAATAATGAAATATTAAGGCTTTAATATGTGAAAAACACTGTGCTGGATATTAAAATATAGCTCCTGTCTTCATGGGTTTTGCCATTTGTCAAGGACAAATGTGTGACAAATATATAGCAATACCATTTGTAGTGAATCAAGGCTTTGTGGGTAATATGATGCAACCTGCTTATGTGTACTGACTTCATATTGCTATTTTGATTTTTCTTAAATATTGGCTTTTCACAATTCAAAACCATATTGCCTTTTCTGGAGTATATTAGTATTAAAAACGTGATTTTGTAGCAGAGCAGAATACAGTAATATTGAAAAAGTACCATGCAGTTTCTTTGATGTGATCCAGCTTACTGCTATTCTCTTATTCAATACTGGGTCTCCCTGTAACATCTGTCCAAGATGTAGTGATATATTAAAATGATTGAACATTATAATTTTCAATTAATATGCATTTATATAAATTTTCTTTCATCTTAAATCTTTTCCTTCTCTTTCATCTTTTGATTCTGATCTATCCTGGATTCCCTCCTAATGACAAACTTTTCATGGCTCCTTTTTCCTTCACTGATGATACTTTTACTCATTCCCCCACATAGTGGTTGCAGTAAAACACCATACTCCCCAGTGCCATTTCTATGTTCTCCCTCTTTTGCTATACTTAGTGAACTCATCTTTGAGGTTCATTCAAGCTTAGAATCTACCAACCTATCCATATATCACTAACTCTTGCTTACTGATCTCTAGGATGCTCCCCTTCTTTTGTCATTGGTTTCAGTGCTTATTTCACATCCTTTTCTGCTCCTACACTAGGGAACTTCAAAATGCATATGTACAAACACCCTAATCTCTCAGTTCTTCCAGTTACTATTTCCCATGATCTACTCCACTCCACCTAAGCTACAGAGTTCATCTTACCTTTGATCTTGCCATCAGCCATGAAATACAACAATATCATGTTCATGTACTCTGAAATTCCTTTATCTGATCACAGTATATTTTCATTCCATCTCTCCTTCTGCCTTGAAGTTCCTGACTTTGTTCTTTGTCCTCTTATTCTTTACCCTTTGGTTCTTTCCCAGGCCATTACTCCTGTACTAGTCATACTCTCCTTCCATCCCCAATCTGATCTCTTCATGAACCAAGTCTCTTTTTGCCAATCTTGTGCTGCCATATTTTAGCCTTGTATTATTCCTATTATTCCATTGTCTTTGTTGCTATTCACATGGTGAAAAAAGATGAAGAAAAATCTTGAAGCTACCTTGATAATAGTCATTACATTTTTGTTTCATGTCAGTCCTCATAGTGTCAAAAACAAATCTTTTTTTTTACCTCTTCCCAATTGACTTATTATTCTAAAGTTTTTATCCCTTCTCAGATCTCCTTTTGATTTTTATCCTCAATTTTTTTTAACCAAAACCATACCTTATATCTTACAGAAAAAAACTGAAGCTATTCACAGAGTGATCTTCCTTTTTCTCCCTTCTTCATCTCACATGATTTAGATGTCCTCTATTAGTGCTTCCTCCACCATCTCAGATAATGAACTTCCTTGCCAAGGCAAACCCCTGAACATGCTCTCTCATTTATCTTCAATTTTTCCTCATCTATCTCTAGTTATAAACCTATAGGTTCCCTGCTGCTTATAAACATAGCTATATGTCTCTGATTTTCCTTGATCCATCCTTCCTTGCTAGCTGTTGTTCCATCTCTCTTCCCTTTTGTAGCTAAACTTCCTTTTTTTTTGCTTTTTGATGAGGCATTTGAGGTTAAGTGACTTGCCCAGGGTCACACAGCTAGGACATGTTAAGTGTCTGAGACCAGATTTGAACTCAGGTCCTCCTGACTTCAGGGCTGCACCACCTAGCTGCCCTGTGGCTAAACTTCTTGAGAAAGATGTCTGTGGTAGGTGCTTTTTACTTCCTTTTCCTTTCATTCTTTTCTTAATTTTTAACAGTTTGCTTTCTGACCTCATCATTCAGTCTGAAACTTATATTTTTAATTACCAGTGAGCTCTTTAAAAAAGTTCTTAAATTTTTTTTCAATTGGCAAAATTCCTCTCTTTTTACCCCTCTCCTCCGAATTGAGAGTTACTCATTACGAGTATGTGTTATCAAGAAAATAAATGTCCATATTGGTAATGTTGGAAAGGGGGAAAAAACCCCTATTAAAATATACATACACACACATAGATATAATTATTATAAATACACACACACATACACATATTTCTCCTTCAGAACTCTGAGTCTTTTGCCTTTGTTAGGAGTTGGTTAGAATGCTTCATCATTGGTTTTTTGGATATTAGACTGAGAATTATTTTTTTTTTTTTTTTTTTTTTTGCTTTTTGCTGAGGCAATTGGGGTTAAGTGACTTGCCCAGAGTCACACAGCTAGGGAATGTTAAGTGTCTGAGACCAGATTTGAACTCAGGTCTTCCTGACTTCAGGGCTGGTGCTCTAACCACTGCGCCACCTAGCTGCCCCTAGACTGAGAATTCTTAAATCTTTCAAAGTTATTTATCTCGTTGATATTGTTTTCATTGTGTAATTGTTCTCTTGGTTTTGCTCATTTATTTCTGTATCTCTTCATCAGTGTTTTTTCAAGTTTTCTTGAAAGTATCTTTTTCATCACATTTATATATCCTGGCTGTTTTCAGCCATTTTGTATTTAATAAAGAACCCCTTCAGATTCTGATTCTTTGACATCTTAAACTATGAATATTTTTATGGATTTTTAAAAAGAAAGTGCTATTTTATTTTCTCCCAGTGACATGTAAAAACAATTTTTAATATTCATTTAAAAAACTTGTGAGTTCCAAATTCACTCCTTTTCTTCCTCTCTCTCTACCCCCTCTCCCCCATTCCTCCCCATTCCCTTATATTGAGAAGGCAAACAGTTTGGTACAGGTCATGTATGATATGTGGTCATGAAAAACATTTCCATAGTGTTTTCATAGGTAGTATTCCATAGGTAGTGAAAGAAAACAGGCCAAAAAAAAAGCCCAAAACAAAAACCCTCAAGAAAAATAAAGTAAGAAAAAATGTGTCAATTTGTATTCAGACACTATTTTTCAACATACATCCTTCAGAGCTTTCTTGGGTCATTGTATTGCTGAGAGTAGCTAAGTCATTCCCAGCTGATTATCTTACAATATTAGTGTAACTTTGTACACATTTCATTTGCTCATGTAAATCTTTGCAGGTTTTTCTGAAAGCATCTTGCTCATCATTTCTTACAGAACAGTAGTATTCATTCATAATCACTTATCACAATTTGTTCAGCTTTTCCCCAATTGATGGACATCACCAATTTCCAATTTTTTTGTCCTCAGAAAAAGAGGTGCTACAAATATTTTTGCACATATAGCTATTTTTTGGTTTTGTTTTGTTTTGTTTTGTTTATCTCTTTTGGGATTCAGATCCATTGATGGTATTGCTGGGTCAAAGGGTATACATAGTTTTTGCATTTCTTAAATTTTCTCTTCTCAATCTATTTTTCAGGTAGTTATTTTTCCAGTGAGATATTTCACATTTTTTTAATTCTTTTGATTTTTGTTTAATTTTTTGATATTTCATGGAGCCATTAGCTTCCACTTGTCAGCTTCTAATTTTCAAAGGATTATTTTTTTCAGATAGCTTTTTAACTTTGTTTTCGATTTGGGAAGTTCTACTTTTTAAGGAGTTGTTTCTTCAGTAATTTTTTGTGTATCTTTCCCCACTCTTTGAACTTCCTTTCTCATGCTTTTGATTCTTTTTTTTCATGATTCTCTTGCATCACTCATTTCTTTTTGCAGTTTTTCTTCTACGTATTTTATGTTTAAAATCTTATTTGAATACTTTTAGGAGTTCTTTTTGGACCTGAGACCAATTTGCATTTTTCTTTTGGGGGAGCTTTGCGTATAGAGCTTTTGACATTGTTGCTCCTCTTTTACTTTATGTTTTGATCTTCCCTGCCACCATGATAACTCTCTGTGGTCAAGGTTGATTTTATTTGTTGTTTTTTTTAAGCTCACTTTTTCTGGCCTATTCTGTTACTTTAAAGTTGAGCTCTGCTTCTGTGGTAGAGGGGGCATTGTCCCAAACTTCTTGTGCTGGTAGCTGCAGGCGCTCTCTTCTTATCTCATGTTATAAAGGTGTTGTGAGAGTGGGGGAATAGGTAAATTAGAAAGAGGGAACTGGAAGGCCGATCACTTGATGCTACACTGTGGTTCACAGAAGTCTTGGGGCTGTTTTGGGGCTATGTTGGGGGCCTTTCTGCTATTGTATTGGCACTTACAAGGGGCCTGAACCAGCCTGTTGCTATGCTAGGACCCTTAGTAGGCCTGGTGCTGCCCTAAATCTGGTAGGGGTAATGGGCCTTATGATGGTGACTTGTGATGGTGTTCACTGCCTTCTACCTACTTGCTTTGCCATTTCTTGTTACTGACTTGCCTAAATATTTCTTGCCCTGGATTGTGATCCCCTTTTACCTGAGTAAAATTGCTAACCTTCTGAATTGTCTTGGGCTAGAAAATTGTTTCACCTCATCTTTTTGTTTGTTTTGCCTTTTCAGAATTTATTGGCATTATCATTTTATAGTTATTTGGAGGTAAAATTGGAAGAGTTTAGGTGATTTCCTGCTTATTCTACCATCTTGGTTCCTGGAAGTCTCCCTTACTCTTACTTAAAAAAAATTCAGACGATTTGAAGATCATAGATTTAGGTCTTCTAAACTATTGGTTCTTAATTTTTTTTTCTTTGATTTGTTGATTGTATCATGGGCATCTTTGTCCATCTGGTGAAGCCCATGTTCTCAGAATAATGTTTTTTTTTAAATAAATAAAAATAAAATAGCTATAGGCATCTATTATGTTGAAATAAGGATGTGATTTTTTTTTTTTTCAATTTTCTTGGACTCTCTTAAATCTCTGGACTCATTGTTATGACTTATGGTCTTCAGGAAATAGACTAACTTGCTAATTTTGCATATGAAGACTCAAACTCAAGCATCTTAAATTATGTCTTTTGAGTGCTCTGTTCACTCTTTCATGCTGCCCTGCAGTATGTGTTGACATGGAATATTTCATATTTTAGAGGCAATCACTTTTGTGAACATATTCATATATCACATTTTAGTCTTTCTTTGATTTTTCAAAATCCAAAGAACAAAGGTATTTCTGTGGTTGCATTGGTTGTAAAATTTTTTATGAGATTAATAGCTGCATTAGAATTCCCTTGCTGTTTCAAAGAAGTAAATATTTTTTGGAATCACTAAAGCATTATTACAAGATGTTGCATTCTTGCTAATTGTATGTTTATAATTTAAATTTGATCTCCTCAAGAAAGTTGTCTGCAAATACCTGGTTTTCTTCTTTCCCTTCCCTTTCCCTTTCCCCTCCTATTTTCCTTTCTTATTATAATTGCTCTAGATAAATGAGTTGTTATCTTCTCACTTGCCTTTTTTGGTTAAGCATATTATATATGTTAGGTGTAGTTTTAACTTATTTTAGAATCTTCTTATCTTTGAGATATTTTTAAATTTGATCTGTGACTGTGTTTGAAATTGTATCCTATAGCATAGATGTCTTCAATATGTTCAAACTGAATGCCATTTTTATTTCTTCTTGTAGCCTGTCACAAATGGGGTAATCAGATTCAATTTTGGCTACTCCACTGTATTTGTTGGTGAGACAATATAGTTATAGAAATGCTAGCAGAGCTATTTCATTTTATATTTGTTTACTTCTTTTAATTTAATCTATAAGTGTGAAATAATTCTGGTTTTACAGAGTTTTTTTCCAAGGTTGAGGAAAACTGCTTTTCAATTTTTTTAAATGTGATATTGCACATAATCATTTATAGTCCTCCATTGTAGTTTATAATGTCATTTATAAATGAACTAAGTCTCCCTTTTTATGAATATTTGCTGGCTGAGGAAGTTTCTGTTCTTTTTTAATAAAAACAAACACTCAATTTTGATAAATTTTACTTTGGTTATATGCCTTTTATTATATTCATTGTCACTAACTTGTTTAGTTCAGGTTTGATGTTTTATTTCATATGGTATCTTTTTTCCATATTCTTTTTTTCAAGTTACTTTTGATCATTAGCTTTCTGATTTATCAATGATTTTGTCCTCCCCGCTCTCCCCCCCCCCCATTGGAGTTAAGTGACTTACCCAGGGTCACACAGCAAGGAAGTGTTAAGTGTTTGAGGCTGGATTTGAACTCAGGTCCTCCTGACTTTAGGGCTGGAATTTTGTCCTTTTCCTTAGCTCGGTTCTATGACTACAGACAGTTGATTTTGAAATGCCTGGCATATTGATAACTAATTGCTTATTGTTGTATGATTGCTTGTTTTATGATATTTTAGTGTTTGAAAGATCTGTTGTTGTCTAACTATGTATATAGTTTTGAAGCCTTTTAATAGTTTGCAAGTCTTTGGTCTCTTTAATTTTTTAATCCCAAACAATATGTTCTAGCATTTTTCAGTTTCCTTCATGTTTATTTTTGCTTTGAATTCACCATGTATAAAGATATGTGGTTATTAGTTGGACGTTGTTATACAATTCTTTGTAGAATTTCAGTTATCTGCAGTGGTTACCGAATGTACAAACACTGTACAATAAATAGACAATTAATATATAATAGTGACAAAAGAAAGAATAAAGTAAATGGAAAATGCATCTTAATTGCAATCAAATTTTATGTGCTTAGTCAATTAAATTAAATAATTATACCTACTTTATATTGTTCATGATTCTATGCTTAGTGGATCTAGAGGTAAAAAAAAAAAAAATGAAACAGTACTGATCCTTAAATAGTTTCAATATAACAAGAATGTATCCAAAACTAAGAAAAATGGAAGAATCTTTTATAACAGCAAAAGAGAGATAAATACCAAATTTGATAAGAGAAGGAAAGAGATAGTTTAATTGAGAAAGTGGGGAAGGGTGACAAGAATCAAATAGTTCCTGGAAAAGGGTATACCTGAGTTGTACCTTCAGTGAAAAGAAGGATTACAAAAGGCAGGACTGAAGACTGTTTTAAACTGTTGCAAAGTAAAATGAGCAGCTGCAAGAGAACCTTGTATACAGTAACAGTAATGTAACAATGTTCAATTGGACAAGTTGCTCTGATTAATACAGTCGCTTCCAATTCCATAACAATTTCAAAGGACTTAAGGCTGAAAAATATTGCCAATATACAGAGAGAGAACAGATGAACTTAAAGTACACACTGAAGCATATTTTTTCCATGGAAATTTTTTTTCTTACATGGTTAATATGGAAATATGTTTTGTCTGACTTTGTATATATAATGAGTGAGGAAAGTGCTGAAAGGAAGGATAGAATTTGGTACTAAAAATTTAAAAAGAATATTTAAAAAAATTCTAGCTAAGGGATATACCCATCATTTACCAAAAGAACCAGTTCTATTTTATGATAGATGTTATTGGTAGAAAGTATTTCTTCATGTCAAGAATAAATTTGCTCCTTGCAATTCAACTAGTTTGCTACTACTTCTGTTATCTGGGGCCAAGGAGAACAAGTTTAATCCCTTTTCTATGGGACAGTCCTTCAAATACTTAGCTATCCTGCTCTCTTCTCCCGTTTTTTTCCTAGCCTAAATATTGACATAGTTTTTAACTCATACTTAAATTGCATTTCATTGAACCACCTCAGTTTTCATCTCCCTCTTCTGGATACATTTCATCCTGTCTTATCCTTTCTAAAATGTATCTATAATTGAATACTCTACTTTAGATTGGCATGACCAGAGCACAATTTAGCTTTTATATCACCTCTTTAGTTCTGGACACGATCCCATATTATATTTAACATTAAGAAATAGAGACCAAAGTCAAGGAACTCTCTGAAGTTAATAAATATCATAGCTCTGGAGCTAGAAGTGATTATAGAGATTATGTAGTCCATTCCCCTTATATAGTCAGAGTAATTTGCCCTAAAATCACATGGTTGATAAATAGTAGAACTTGGCTTAACAGAGTGCCATAATTCAGATCAGGGCCTGTGATTCTTGATGCACTTTTTTGGTCCCACTATACCACCATGATTTTTGCCATTCTTTCTGACCAAGTTTAAGTTTTCAAAGAATAGACCTTCTTGATTTCCGTATTTGAAGATCAAATTTTCTGTTCAATTCTGGTCTTGTCCCTCTTTTTTCCTGAAAGATAATGCTTAGTTTTTCTGGGTAGTTGATTCTTGGCTGCAGTCTAAGCTCCTTTGCCCTCTTGAATATCATATTCCAGGTCCTACTATCCCTAAAGTGGAAGCTACTTGATCATGTGTAATTCTTCTTGTGGTTCCTTGATATTTGAATGTTTCTTTCTGGCTGCTTGCAGTATTTTATCTTTGATCTGATAATTCTTGATTTTAGCTACAATATTCCTTGGAGTTTTCGTTTTGGAGACTTTTTTAGGAGATAATCTATTTTATCTTCTGGTGTTAGGACATTAGAGCAGTTTTCCTTGATGGTTTCTTGAAAGATGCTGTCTAAACTCCTTTTTTCGTTGTGGTTTTCAGGTAATCTAATAATTCTTAGATTGTCTCTACTGGATCTATTTTTCAAGTCAGTTGTTTTTCTGATGAGGTATTTTCTTGTATTTTTTTTTTCATTTTTTTGGTTTTGATGTTCTGTTTCTTGATGTTTCATTGAGTCATTCACTTCCACTTGTTCAATTCTAATTTTTAGTGTATTATTTTCTTCAGTTAGTTTTTTTAACCTCCTTTTGAATTTGACCAATTAAACTTTTAAATGAGTTTTTTTGTTCATTGGATTTTTTTTTTTTCCATTTCACCAATTCTGTTTTTCAAGGAGTTGTCTTCTTTTTCTATTTTGCCAGATCTATTTTTTAAGGAGTGGTTTTCTTCAAACAATTTCTATGTTTCCTTTTCTAAAGCTTTCATTTCCTTTCCCCATTTTTCTTCTCTATTAAGGTCCTTTTTGAATTCTTTTAAGAGAATCTTTTGAATTGGAGACCAACTCATATTACCCTTTGAGGCTTCATCTGGAGATGTTTTGCCTTTATTGTCCTTGGGGTTTGAGGTCTATTCTTCCTTGTCTCCATAATAGATACCTGTGATCAGAACCCCCTTTTTTGGTTTTTTGCTCATTTTTAAAGGTTGAGGTCTGCTTTTAGGACAAAGAGAAGAAGTTTCCTCTACAGGTGACAGTAGTGTTTCGCTGCCCTGGGACTAGTGCTGCTGGCTTCCTTCCAGGTCTGAGTGGATCTGCCCACATCTCACTTGCTGGGTTTGGGAGCTTGTTATTTGCCTTCTGTAGTTATGTTGGAGGTCTCACAGCTAGTCTGATGAATCACTGGCTTTTAAATCAGGACAGAGTAGCCATTGCTGCTGTATTTTGGCTAAGAGCCTGCCACTAGATTCTGCTGGTATGCCTCTTTGTCCTGGGTCTCCCTGTGTTGTGCCACATGTGTGTCTCCCCTTTCCCCCCTGTCCATTTGAGACAGACCTTTCCTGAAATTTTTCAAAATATCTTCTTCTGGAAAATTGGGACATTATAAATATTTGTGGGTTCTGTCACTCCAAAACCTGACCAGAGGCTTGATCTAGTGTTGATCCTGAGGGAAACCAGGAAGAGCTCAGACTTGTCTACTTTCTGCCATCTTGACTCTGCTCCTTCCTGTTTTCTCTCCTCTTTCCCCTTCCCCGCCATTTTTCTTTTAAACCACCTAGGAGCAGCAAGTTGTGGTTCCTGAAAATCCAGAGTCCTCTGTCTCGTGATGTAAGTGTTGAGTCATTTTTCCTTGTTGCAGTATGATGCCTAAACTATTAGATTTCAAGGTCAAATTTCCTTCTGTCCTTAAGATTTTTTTTTCCTTGTTGATTTATCTATTTTTGTTCAAGGTCTACAAGTTTTCTTCTGACAGTTTTTGTAATTTTCATATTTCCTCCCCTCCTTTTACACAAGAATCTTATGGGATTAATTAATCTGCTTAATTAATTAAATTTATTATTAAAATGAGTTAATTAATTAAATTCTTAGCTGAAAACCATGGAGAATATATGTATAGGATTTATCTAATCTACCAAAAAAGGAAGTGAAGCTAATTTGAAACAACTTAACAAAATTTCCTCTTAGTGATCATTGCTTTACTTTCCAAAGGTTTGTAAATTATCTTTCTTCATTATCTTTGTAAGATTTTACTAGCCTTGATAATCTTCCCGATTGATCCTTTTGTCTCTTTGTTTGGAGGGTAGGGAGATGAACTCTAAAGTTCATTTAAGGAGAGAGCTCAACTCAGACATTTGCTCATTTCCCACCTCGCTTTGGTACTTCTTTGATTTAGGAATCATCCCTTTTTTCTCTTCTCATCCATTCCTCTACATTCTAGGCTTTTTGTTTTTTGTCTTTCCCCATTAAAATTTCAGCTTTCTCTCCTCAGTGTCTAGCATTGTGCCTGGCATATATTAGGCACTTAATTGATGTTTATTGACTATTGACTGTTTCTTTAGTAACACTTTCTAGAGTTTTGCCAAGACTTAGTCAGCCACAAGATTTTGGTTTGAAGATAGCGGCTTGCCACATTTAGTATACTAGATGATTTTGGTGAAAGTATGTGTGTTGAATATGTTTGTAGTTGCTTTTTTTGTAATTGAATTCATATAATTGAAGATGAATTTTCATTTCATTTCATTGGTTTGAAATTGTGTAATTTTACATGCCTTTAGGTATAGATATAACACTTGGGATTTTTAGACTTCATATTTTTTAGATGATGCTGGGAAATTTAGTGTAAATTAGTTTTATTTCCATATCCTTATTAGTGTAATTTATTGAGAGAAGTCTTAGTGTTGAGAGATGTTAATTTAATACTATTCACAGTAATGAATTTATTTGATAAATTAAAGATTGAAATATGACATTAGATTATTTCACATGATATTTGAACAGACTTTTGATCATGAGAATTAAGAAATTGTAAAGCATATATATAATAATGTGAATTAATAATCAATTATAAAATATATATGTGTATTTACCTAGCACCCGGAAATCAACATGACCTCCCTTCAGCAAAAAGTGAAGATGTGGGGAATATTCAGGAAAAGTCTACCAAAAGTCTTGTTGTGGGTCCCCTTGATCTTCGCTTGGATAGCAGTGCAGTACACAGGATTTTGAAAATGATTGTTTGTGCCTTAGAACATGAATATGAACCTTATAGTAAGATAAAACTAGGTAAGTTTTTTACTTATTTATTCAGTTGACAGTTAGATTACTGTTTAAATGCATTTTCTTTCTTTTTTCTGTTAGTGCACTTTTTTCTTAAATAATGTGTTCATATGCTATGCCTTTTTGAATGTGCAATGATTTTTATTCCTAGGAATAATATTTGTTTTGAAGGCATAGACATATAAATAAGAATAAATGTTTAAATGTAGATAATGTAGTAAATAAAACATTATGGAAACTGCATATCATATTGCCCTAAAGAAATACCTGAAAGCTGTTTTTATAATTTATTATGCCTTCCGTCTCCTTGTTGTTAGTGGAAATTTTCTGTTAGTTTTTTAGGGTTATGGATTTAAGATATAGGGAACTGTTTTAAGAGATTTAGTGTTTTATTCTAATGTGCTTTATATGGTGAATAGGTAATAAATCTTTATATATATATATTTTTTTTTTTTTTCTTTTTGCTAAGGCAGTTGAGGTTAACTGACTTGCCCAGGGTCACACAGCTAGGGAATGTTAAGTGTCTGAGACCAGATTTGAACTCAGGTCCTCCTGACTTCAGACTTGGTGCTCTATCCACTGTGCCACTTAACTGCCCCTTAATATATTTCTTATGAAAGACATGACAAATTAATTACTTAATACTTTGTTAACTGTGATCTTGTTAAGGTGACCATTTATATTTATCTCCTACAGAATAATAAGATCATGAATAATTTGTCAATGTGGATATAATGCAATATTTGGTGAGAATAAACTAAACATTTGTTCCTGCATGATGTTGTAAGGGGAAGATATTCGTAGTACTATTCAAAATGATAAAACATACTTTTCTTCTTTTCAGCAGTTCTAATCTTTTTTTTTTTTTTTTTTTGCTGAGGAAATTGGGATTAAGTGACTTGCTTAGGGGTTACACAACTTGAAAGTGTTAAGTGTCTGAGGTCAGATTTGAACTCAGGTCCTCCTGACTTCAAGGCTGGTGCTCTATCTACTGGGCCATCTAGCTGCCCCCGTTTCCATCATTCTTAAAATGCTTCTCAACTCTGTATCTTGGAACCCCTAGTTTCCTTTAAGTTTCAGCTCAAATTACCACTTCTTCTGTGTTGCCTTTTCTGGGGCCCCTCATTGTTTGTGCTCCTTAAAACAATCGCCACTTTTTTTTCGGTATTCACTTTTATGTTTATTATAATTATTCTCTAAATCAGTGATCTCAACTGTGACCTCAAATCAAGAGATTTTAACCAATTAGAATATGGGTTTAGTTCCCATATTTCCCACAGTGGTCAGTCATAGTATTTATCTTTTGCACAACCATATAAGCTTCCATCTTCCCCTTTTGAACTGGATGTTGACTCAGTTAAAAACTAACTGCTACTTTGGCACTGACAATAATAGCTACATGGGGCCATTATCTTTTCCTGTCACCTTAGCCAATCTGACAGGTGTGTAGTGGTACCTCAGAGTTGTCTTAATTTGCATTTCTCTGATCTGTAGTGATTTGGAGCACCTTTTCATATGACTACAAATAATTTTAATTTCATCATCTGAAAACTGCCTGTTCATATCCTTTGACCATTTATCGATTGGAGAGTGGCTTGAATTCTTATAAATTTGAGACAATTCTCTATATATTTTAGAAATGAGGCCTTTATCTGAACCCTTAAATGTAAAGATGATTTCCCAATTTATTGCTTCCCTCCTAATCTTGACTGCATTGGTTTTGTTTGTACAAAACCTTTTTAACTTAATATAGTCAAAATTATCTATCTGGTGTTCAATTAAGAGTTCCAGTTCTTCTTTGGACATAAATTTATTCCATCTCCACAGGTCTGAGAGGTAAACTATACTATGTTCCTCTAATTTGCTTATAATATCATTCTTTATATCTAGATCATGAACCCATTTAGATCTTATCTTGGTATGTGGTGTTAGGTGTGGGTCAAGCCCTAATTTCTTCCACACTAGTTTCCAATTTTCCCAGCAGTTTTTGTCAGATGGTGAGTACTTATCCCAGAAGCTGGGGTCTTTGGATTTATCAAACACTAGCTTGCTATAGTTATTGCCTAGTTTGTCCTGTGATCCTATTCTATTCCACTGATTGACTACTCTATTTCTTAGCCAGTACCAAATGGTTTTGATGACCGCTGCTTTATAATATAGTTTTAGATCTGGTATAGCAAGGCCACCTTCATCAGCCTTTTTTTTCATTAATTCCCTTGAAATTCTTGACCTTTTGTTCTTCCAAATGAATTTTGCTACTATTTTTTCTAGATCTGTAAAATAATTTCTTGGGAGTTTGATTAGTATGGCACTAAATAAGTAAATTAGTTTGGGTAGTATTGTCATTTTTATTATATTTGCTCGGTCTACCCATGAGCACTTGATATTTTTCCAATTGACTAGGTCTGACTTTATTTGTGTGGAAAGTGTTTTGTAGTTTAGTTTGTGTTAAAAACAATTTTATATCTTAAATGAATATCATGTGTGAATAGATTTGAGAAAAAATATTTTTTTTTAGAAATAAAAAATACTTCCACAGTTATAGAAAAATATTTAATCTCTTTTGCAAGAACATACTTGAAGGGAATTTTTCTTCTCTTTTGTTTTCCTGGCTGAATTTTCATCATATTTTGTTTTAGATGTTGTGGATGAAAATACAGCCATACCAAATGCTGAAGAAGTGGCATCTCTGGAGGAATATATTCCTACTCGACTCACTTGTATTACCATTCTTAAATGTACTGTTACAGTCTTCATGGCTGAATTCAACTTATTAGGTCATTTACTTCCTGTCATCATGGGCGAAAAGGTATGATAATATGTAAAACTTATGTTTTTCTATATTTATGGCATTTGTTTTATATTTAAAATGTAACATTTTGTACTACATGTTACATTTTAACTGGATGAATATATAGCTCTTTTAATAAGTTACTGATGCTGTTATGATCTTTTCTACAAATAGTTATTTAATATGATAGGAATTTTGAACTAACACTGTCATTAGTATTTATGATTTATTGTGTGCTCTCTACTCTCTACCATTCTTGAAATACTGATTATCATATCATTGAATAATATAATTTTCAGAAAATTTGGGTGAAGCTTTAGTGAGTTAAAAGATTAAAATATCCTTATAATTGTACTGTTTCATTGTTTGCAACAAAGTTAGTCTCTTTCTAGCTTGAGACTTGAATACTTACACAAACATTTGCATTTGAACTTAATACCATTGTAAAATAAACTTTAAAAAGCTAGCCTTGTAGAGAGTCCTCACCTCTCTGCTTTACACTTGTAAACCAGCTATTGTGGTTTAATCTCAGTAAGAACTTTACATTCTGGAAGAGTTTTCTGGATTGTCTGTCATTTCCATCTGGAGAAAAGGAGAAGCAATAATTGTATAGGTATATAGGAATTCCTATATATAGAAATATAGAAATTCCTGAGCTATGTCAGTAGACTATTTTTGATCAAATAAAGGTCCTATTATAATAGAATGTTTCATAGTCACAAGGTCTTTTGTGTGGAGAAAAAGTTTCAGAATATAGCTAAAACAGGCATAGAACTTTCTCTAGGATCTTTGCTGATTAGGAATTTTTCTTTCCTTCAACTCATTCATCTTCCTTCCTTGTTAGTTGTTTCTTTTGAATCCCTTTAGCTATTGATGTGGAACTAGCTATGTAACTAGTTCATATATCTTTAATAAGCAAGATCTCTTTAAGATCAATTTGAACACTTAGCATGACTAATAGGTGGTAGCTCCAATTCGAGTGCTCCTAGAATAGATTTGTTAAACCTTTGGATATCCCAGTTTTTCTAGCCTACTTGGTACTTCTCAGGAGGGCCTAGTGGGACAAGTATTTGAGCAAATTTACAGATGTCCCATAATTCATTTATCTTTTCATATATTTCTAGAAACATTCAATGAAAATGGTTGCTCTAATATTTGTCACAATATGGAACAATTAGGTTTACTTTGCATTTAGAAAATTATTGTAATTTCAGTGTTTCCATTACTTCTGATAAATTTAGCATTTTGCTACATTCTAAGTGCCATCTTTTGTGAATCCTCATTGAATTGTTGGTCGGGAGCTGCCAGATTTCCTGGTGTGTTTTTCAAAGTGTTTTTGATATTATTTGTCACTTTCATGGCTTTCTTCCTGGCTTAGATCCTGAGATGGCTACCCAGCCACTTCTACAGAGAAGAGAACTAAAGCCATTCCAGAAAATTGAATTTTGTTGAGGCTCAGGATAAGCTATTTCTTTGGAGTCAAATTGGTTCAGATATTTCTCATGAATACTAGGGAACTTAGTGATACTTAATTTGTACTTTGTAAGATTAGCTTATGGTGATTTGGAATCCTCTAAAACTGTGGTGTCAAAAAATTGGAAATGGATCCATGTCAACATACTGACTTAGAAAACTACAAATGAACATCATCTCTGTTGTATTGCATTTTTACTTATTTTGTTAAATATTTTTCAACTACATTTTAATCTGGTTTGCACTGATCTGGTTTGCACTGAACTCAGTAGAACCTATTACAATCACTTTGACTCCTTCACTTTAAGGTACCCTATGTTATTGATCAAAGGCTATGTGATTTCTGTAATGGTTCTAATATAGTATTCTACAGTATATAAAGGGATTTCTGCACCCCCTTAACAAAAATTGACACTCGTCATTTTAAGTGACTTGCTTTTTGATATGTGGTTTCAAAGCCAAAAGGCAAGTCATTTAACTGCCCTAAATCTTCATTTCTTCATCTCTAAAATGAGAATAATAATAATAATAATTCTATCATCTCTACCGCCATTTTGATATATAGTAGCAGAGCCAGGGGGAGCTAGAGGGTGCAATTGTTAGAGTGCCTGGTCTAAAGTCAGAGAAAACTTACCTTCCTGGGTTCAAATCTGTCCTCAGACACATCCTTGTTGTATGACCTTGGACAAGTCATTTAACCCTGCTTGCTTCAGTTTTCTCATCTGTAAAGGAAACTGGAAAAGGAAATGTAAATTACTCCAGTATCTCTTCCAAGAAAACCCCGAATGGGATCATGAAGTTAGATGCAAGTGAGAACAAATCAGCAATAACAAAAGGAGAGTCAAGACTAAAACCCAAATCATCTGATGTTAAGTTTAGTATTCTTTTGACTGTATTACAGTGCCTTGATTTAATTCTATCTTGATTTTATAGTGCTATAAATTGAAGTGATCCAAAGCCTTTCTTTGATAACCCTGATTTATGAAAATAAGGTTGTGAGCTCCTTGAGGGCTGGGACCACATTTTGCCTTCCCACCTTTGAAAAGTGTATTTGTGTGTGTGTGTGTGTGTGTGTGTGTGTGTGTGTGTGTGCGCGTGCGTGCACACGTGTTCCCTGTACCTATCCTATGTGCTTGACACATAGCAGGCACTTAATAAATGTTTACTAACTGCTTATACTTCTGAAGTATAAATTGAACTGTATATGATTTAAAAAATTTTTTTTTTTAGAACTCGAGCAACTTCATGAATGCCACAAACTTTCAACCCTTACGGCCTTTGCCTTCTATTCAGATACTTGTTGATAAAATTAATTTGGAACATTCTATACCTATGTATGCTGAACAGTTGGTACATGCAGTTAGTAGCCTTAGCCAGCCTTCTGATAACCTGCTTCATAACTGCTATGCACACTGCTACCTTAAGGTAAGAAATGTAAACTCTACTATTTTACTATTCTGTGGTTACACTATTCATAAAAGTACAAAATAGTCCTTTAATATAAACTATGTAATTTGTTTGTGTAAACTCTTTTAGCAAAAAAATTTACCTGGAGCTCAGGCTTTTTACTTGAAGGCCAGTGGGTTTTACTTTTCAGCCATCTCTTCCTTCATTTAATGGATGTTAATTTCTTAATGGAAAGGTATAATCTTTCTATAATCTTTTTAAGTCAGGTTGTAAAAGAATTGTTATTGAGGGTGGTCACTGTTGGCTAATCTTTCCCCTATTACAATCCTTTTATATTACAAATAATCAATCCCAGTGCAGGTGCATAAAAAGATACATTTATTGCTCAACACTTGAGTTTATTTGCTAAGCAAACACAGATGTATATAGCAGAGACTGTGTACACCCAAGGAAATACCAGTTTTATGTGATGAGGAAACTGTAAAAACAAACAGTAAACTGAAAAAAATTACTTGGAAGCTCTAAACTTCAGGTTAATTACCAAGAGATTAAGAGACTGCACAAATAGATCACCTATCTTTATTGGTTCACTTTATATATTTTGGTGCTTTATAAATTGATATAATGAAAATAAGCCATTCATTATAAAGACAATTCTAAATTTGGTCTTCTCAGGTATATATCAATTAATGATGCTACAATAATAGTTTACATGCTTTTCAGAATGGAGCCTGTGGCTCTACAGTCTGTAAATTGAATGTTCTAAGCCATTCCAGTTCCTCTCTTCCCAAAACAAATAAATAAAAAAGATGTGATGATGATGATGATGATTAATAAATCTTTTTGGAAAGGGTTGAGGGGAAGCAGAAAGAAATGAGGTTTTTTCCATGTGCTCTTTATTAGACTTGTCAACTCCTACCCAGCTGTCTTTTTACTCTGGAGATACATCTACTTCTGTGTCCCTCTGTTTTCATTGTTTAATTCCTGCCTAACCTTTATTTGAGGAAATACCTACCCACTCTCTCTCATACTCTTTGGCTTTTTAGCTCCTGTTTTTGTGTGCTTTTAATCTTTTAGAGTGTAAGCTCCTTAACAGAATGAACTATCTTTTTTCTTGCATTTTCTTTTTATTAATTCTGTCTTTCCATGACTCTCTTTCTTTTCCAATCTCTTTTCCTTCTTCCTAACTCAGTCTCTATCTTTCTGTTTCTGTTTTTCTTTCTTTGTCTATGTCTCCCTGTCTCTCTCTGTATTTCCTTGCTTCCTTTTTTCTTTTTCTCCCCTTCCTTCTCAAAGGATCTGTCCATTCATGGCCAGTACTGGGGTGGTGGGGAAATGAGCTGAGAGAAAGATTGTGAGAGATGTTTTGGTGACTTCACAACTGATTGGGTATGTGAAATGAAGGAAAAGAGAGGGATCAAGGGTGACTCCAGAGTTTTGAATGTGGGTGGACTAAAAGCATAGCTATGCCATTGAAAGAAATAGCTAGGTGACATAATGGAGAGAACAGTGGGCCTAGAATTAGGAGGACCTGAGTTCAAATCTGGCCAGTCACACTAGTTGTATAATTTTGGGTAATCTTGGTTTCCTTGTCTATAAACTGGGAAGAAAAATAGCATCTACCACTCAAAGTTTTTGTGAGGATAAAATGAGATAGTATTTGTGAAGTGCTTTGTAAACTTTAAAGCACTATATAAGTGCTAGCAATTATTTTATTATTGTTGTCATTATTGTCATCATTATCATCATTATCCCTTTCTGGTAGATGTAGTTAAAATTTTATGTTCATTTATATGTAGACATTATGGTTTTCTATATCTATAAAGATACTAGTCATTCATTTTTAATTATAATGAGGCCAAATCAACATTTATATAATGTTTTGTGTCAAGCATTGTACTAAGCAATTTAAAGTTTATTATCTCATTTGATCATGGTAAAATTCACTTTTGAATCAAATTCAGATTTGATCATGATCAAAATCATTGAAACCATGGACTCATTCATTTTTTAAACATTTTTAAGCTTCTGTCACTGTGTACAGGGTTCTATAAGAGGTCCTGGGCAGTTACCAAATACTTATGGTGCATTGCCTCTGCTTTCATAAAGCTCTCTCAAGAGACCAGAATGAACAAGGTAGAATGAACAGAATATTGGAGTTAGATTTAGGAGAACTCAGTTTTCATAAGTTTCCTAAATCTTGATGTTATTGTTCTTATTATCCAGTGAATAGAACATAGCAGACACTAAAAAAAAATGCTTATTAATTGGTTATGAAATTATTTGTAAGTTGGTTAATTTCTAAGACCCTGTTTTTTCATTACATAAAGAATAATATTTGTGCTGTTTACATAGCATTTTTAGGAAAATGCTTTAGAAAACTTTACATTAATAAGTTACTACTACAGATTATAATTGATTATAAAGTACAAAGAAAGTGTTAGTATAAGTAAGGCTTATCTTCTATACTCTCATTGTTCCCATACACAGTTGTATCTTGAATACATTTGTATTTTTTTATTGGATATAAATATAACATTTATGAAAACTTAACTTTTGATTGATCATATAAGAATTATCACAAGTTTTTGTACTTACTAATAGTTATCTGTGCTAGATTTTGTGAATAGCCCTGCAATTTTTGTTAATTATAACTTCTTTGACTATAATCACCATGTTGATCTTTGCTTCTTGTCTGCGTGCAAAGCCAATGGTTCCTATTGTCCTAATGTTTTTCCTGTGATTGTTATGGACCTAAGCAAACCTTATGCCTCCACACTTTATAATATTTTGCTAAGTGTCATTCATGATCCTTTTTACTTTTTGTAATTGCCACATAGATCTTCTTCCCAACATATGGCTATGAAACATATGGGAAGGATTGCCCCAATTTTTTGCTTTGTTTTGACTTTTAGTGAATGAAAGGCTTTGGTAGGTAGGGGATTACCTCCCATTTGAAATTTTCAAGCAGAAATAAGATGTCTGTGTGGCATGGTTAGGTTATTGATAGTCTTTTCAACTTTTAAAATTCTATGAAGGTTTGCAAGAAGTAATTAATGTCGAAATATGGTCAATTGTGTATTCACTGGAAAGAAGTAGAAAGTGGGTTTCATAAATTTACACATTTTTGGTTATCATTAAGAGGATAAAGTCAGCTGCTTATGACTAAGTTTATGATAGCCAATTATGTTTCAATTTTTTTGAGATACATAATATGTTGATGATATAACAGATGACTCCTGGATTTAAATAAAAATTATTTTTAATGAATATTATTCTGTGCTCTGAGAAATCTTCTTACTAATTTTTTAAAAAATGCTGGATAGGATTTTGTAGTTGGAAATGATCTCAGAGACTAGCTAATTCTAATTCATGCCTAAATCATGATTCATTGCTGCAACATTACTGAAAAGTGGCCAGGAATCTTCTGCTTTAAAATCTCCTGTGAACTCACTATTTTTAAGCTGACTTAATGCATGTTTTCAATAGTTCTTAACATTAGACAGATTTTCTTGTCCTATATGATAAATTTTGCCTGATTATCCAGCCTACATTTGCATCTTTGCAACTACTATCCATTGTTCCTAATTTTGTCATCAAAGCTCAAAGACAATGACTAATCCAGAGGGAAAGGTGTCATGCAGAAAGTATCCCTGAGCAGTATTTTGAAGGTATCAAGGAATTTTGAGAGTGGAAGTGAGGTATGAATCCAGACAATGAGGTATTGAGGTAGCCAGAACCAAGAGGCAGAGATGAGACTTGGAATTCCATGTATGAAGAAGCAAAGAGAACATTTTAACTAGTCTAGAGAGTACAGGAAAGGCACTAAGGTTAGTGTAGTAGATTAGGGTCAGATTGGAAAAGACTTTAAAGGTTAGACAAGAGTTCATATTTGATCCTACAGACAATAAGGAACCATTAAAATTCGTTGAAGAGGGGAGTGCTGTGGTTCGACCTACACTATAGATACATCTCTTTTTTTAGATTTTTAGATAGATATTTTTTAGATAGGTAGATTGGTAAGTAGGGAAGGGGGGGGGAATAAGCATTTATATAATAGTACCTTATGGTGTGTCAAACATCATAGTAAGTGCTAGGAATACAAATACAGTTGGACTTAGGTATTTGTCATTAAGTAGTTTCAGAAGACACCATAAGTGGTGAAAATGACAAGTATTAAATGAATTTTTTCCATAAGGAGTACATCTCCAGTCAGCAACTAATTGTCCCTCCTCACCCAATTCCCCAGAAGGACAAGTGGGGCTTCCAGTTGTGGAAAAAAGCTATCCCAGCTCAGCCTGTCTTCCTCCCTTCTTGACCTAACTCACTTTCTGAGAAGAACCGTGACCTTTTTAATATCTCCCCAAAACCCCACTTCCTTGATGGGAAGGGAAGAAGGGCCTGAATGTGGAGACGGAAGCTGTGGCCCCATGTTTCCCGCCACAGTCAGGGCTCTGGCTACTCCTTAGGGCTTGGGGTTGGCCAGGAATCCTGGGTCTTTTTACCAGGGCTCTTGCAACTTCTGGCTCTTGCTACGCCAGCTACCTCTCCTCCTGAGCACTCTAGCTGCTCTATATCCCTGTTAGTCCTTTTTCAGCCACATTGTCCTGCAGGCACTGCCCTGTGACCTGCCTGCCAGCACCCTCAACCTCAATACTGTGGGCTCCAGCTTGATGGTTCTGTGTCCTTCTGTCTTCCTGGGAGGAGCTCCCCAGTGACAGGCTGGCTAGGCAGCACACTGGCCAGCCTTGCACCCCTACTGCTTAATCAAGAAAACAGCCCTGTGCCATGAGTGCTGAGCAAGTTGCTGTGTGCTGAAGCATATTTTTCTTGCTGAAATGTACCAAATGCTAAATTCCATGAGTTTTGAAGCAGGTGAATGCAGAGGTACCATCAAAAGAAAAACAGTCCCTTTCTTCAAGTAGCCTACATTGTAGTGGAGGAAGACAACACCTAAAAGGAAGCTCCAAAATTTTGGGCAAGAGGGAATGGGAGGAAGTACCCTTCCAGGAAATATACTGTAGAAAGTCATAGAAAGCTGATGAGAGAGGAAAGAAGGAATAAGCACAGCCAGACTAGACACTGCTTGAAATGGAGGTTTTAAAAAGAACTGACTTAGTTCTAGAAAGACCTGGCCTAGAGGCCAGAGAGATCTTCCAGACTAAGGAGGCTCAGAGGGAGAAGTGATCATCAAGGGCCATTTCACCTTCTTAACTTTTTCATCCTGTGCTGTGGAATTGTCTTTGATCTCATTGTTCATGCTACATCTGTCTTTAGTATGTTTAATACTGTATACAGCTCTCCATCATGATGCTTCTCTTTTTGGAATGTTTACATGTTTACAGTTTTGTCCAGTGTCTTATGTTTCCATTCTGATGACCCCATTGCTTTCTTGAAAGATTTAAAATGATTTACTTTCTGAAAAATTATTTCAACTACATTTTTTGCTTATTTTTCTGTCACTCTCAGGTTTTCATATGTAGTATTTTTTTTCAAGGAGTTTAAGTTTTTAAAAATATTTTTGTTAATGTTTTTTGTTTCTTATATCATTTTTTAAAATTAAAGCTTTTTATTTGCAAAACATATGCATGGGTAATTTTTCAACATTGATCCTTGCAAAGCTTTCTGTTACAAATTTCTCCCCCCACCTCCATCCCCCACCCCCTTTTCTAGATGGCAGGAAGTCTATTACATGTTAATTATGTTAAAATACTTGACAAATGGAATATGTGTATACATATTTCCACACTTAGCATTGTTGTGCAAGAATAATCATATTTACAAGAAAAAAAATCAAGAGAAAGGAAACCCAATACAAGCAAACATCAATAGAGAGCATGAAAATGTTATGTTGTGGTCCACATTCATGTCCCTCTCTCTGGGTGTATATGGCTTTCTTCACTGAACAATTGGAACTGGTTTGAAACATTTCATTGTTGAAGAGAACCATGTCCATCAGAATTGATCATCATGTAATATTGTTGTTGCTGTGTATATTGATCTCCTGGTTCTGCTTATTTCACTCAGCATCAGTTCATGCAAGTCTCTCTAGGCTTCTCTGAAATCATCCTGCTGGTTGTTTCTTATAGAACAATAATATTCTATAACATTCATATACCATAATTTATTCAGCCATTTTCCAATTGATGGGCATCTATTCAGTTTCCAGTTTCTAGCCACTACAAAAAGGGCTGCCACAAACATTTTTGCACATGTGGGTCTCTTTCCCTCCTTTAAGATCTCTTGGGATGGCGGCAGCTAGGTGGTGCAGTGGATAGAACACCAGCCCTGAAGTCAGGAGGACCTGAGTTCAAATCTGGTCTCAGATACTTCCTAGTTGTGTGACCCTGGGCAAGTCACTTAACCCCAATTGCCTTAGCAAAAAGCCAAAAAAAAAAAAAAAAAAAGATCTCTTGGGATATAAGCCCAGTAGAAACAGTGCTGGGTCAAAGGATCAAAGGGTACGCACAGTTTGATAACTTTTTGAGCATAGTTCCAAATTGCTCTCTCATATCACTTTGATAATTTTTTGTTACACATCCCCAACAGCCATCCCACGTGACAAATAATATTAATTTTAGACAAAAATAGGAGAGTCAACACAACTGAACAACAACAAATGAACTGCATTTATTCAATAAATAGATTTCTCTTTATGATGATCTTTTCTTACTAGATTTTCTTCAATTTCTGATCATTTATTCAGATCTCTGTTAATGGAAATTTAGATTTCCATAGATCTTTGTAGGGTATGGTGTGCTTTTCTAACTGTAAGATCAGTTTTTCTCTCTTTCTCTCTGTCTTTGTCTATCTCTCTCAGAGAGATTTAGTTAGTGAAGTAAATGGTATGAGTTATTGCTGGAATTTGAACTCAAATCTTGTGAGTTCTTTTTCCATTCTACTGTATTATCTTGTCTTTCAATTTAAGGTGATATTGAACTCTTTATTTATTGGAGGTGTCAATTTATCAAGCTTTATAAACAATTCTGTCTTAGAGATGACAAATTATTATTAGTTAAAGCTTGAATAAGTGATTGTATCTTTTTTTCTAGGCTTAATTTTTGACTGAATATTCCCTATTTAAAAGAGATGTTTAGTGCTTGTTCAGGTTTTGTGTATATGAAAAAACAATTAGTAGATGATCACACACCCTTCCCCCCCAATTTCCTTTTTTATTGATTGAACAGTTATGGACTTATTAGAATGCTTGACAGATTCACAACTCACAGACTCTGTGTTGGTTAGCTAAGTCATTACCTTATGGACTGGATTTAGAGATTTTTAATTTTACATTAGAAGCAACATGACATTGAGAAAGAGGTTCAGTCTTAGAGAGACTGAATTAGAGTTCTTATTTGTGACTCTAGGTGAGTTACTTAATGTTAGTTGCCCTAGAAGTTTTCTAAGATTATACGATGAAGAATACTTATTGATATGTATTATAAAAAGGATTTTTGTCCCTGGAAGCTTTTCCCTATACTGATGAATCAGGCTTCTGAAATTTCCTCTGGCTTCGCATAATATCTTTATAGATTTATTATTTATTTATAAGTATTTTGTGATTTTAAAAAATTTGGGGAAGAGTAGTGATGAAATATTCTTTCTAGGTAATATATGAAACAAAAATGTCTAGTAAAATTCTTAGGACATTTTCATCAAAAATTGTTATTGTTTGTCTTTTATAACTTTTAGCTAATCCCCTTGAAAACTTTGCTAGACAATATGCAGATATAATAAAAATTTAAAAAATAAGCCTAAATCTCAGAATATCTGTACAAATAACCTACAACATTTTTTGCAAGTCTGTGAGATAAAAGGGATATTCTTCCCTCCAGTTCCTCAGTTATTTTTATAATATCCATGAATAGATAGAGGCATTTTATGAAATAATTCAATTTGGCACGATATAAATCCTAGGTAAAAAATTTCTGTAGTTAGAAAACAGGTAATGTTTTCTAACTATAGAATAACTCACTTAGTATATAAGAAGTATTATTAAATATAGTATGGTGTCTAATGGAATTTTTTCTTTTGGGGGAGAGGAACAAGATAATTTTAGCACTAGGGATTATTTCCTTCTTAATAAATATTTACCGAATTGAATTTGAAAATTGAATTAAGAGAGCATTGTGAAGATGTTAACATTTTGTGAGAAGTAACCTTTTGGAGATTAGATGGACATGAGTTTCTTAAGTTGATTATTTAGAATATCACACTTTCTTTTTTGGGGTGTTGGGAAGGAGTTAAATGAAAGAGGAATACTCTCACTTTTGTTAAGTTTCTTAAGAGAATATTTCTGTAGGTATTTGGCAATGCCATGCTGCCCCAATCCCACCCACTAATTGATATATTTTTATATATCACTTATTTTTCATATATAATCAAAAATTTTTTCTTAAAAATATATTTTAAAAATATTGTTTCCATAAACAAATTTCTTTTCCTGAAATACTGATTTTTGGGAAGAAACAATATAGAACTATCAGTTTTGGAAATTTTTCAATCATACTGATTTTCTAAAAAGACATAGTAAATGTGGTTATAAGCAAGAGATCGGTTACTGTGTTTACTAAAAATAGTGTTTTAGAAAATTGTTTAACAGTTAAACAAGTCAAGATGTGTGTGTGTGTTTCAGTGCAGAATTTCAGTTAATAATCATTAGCAATAGTGGGATTTACATGCTCTTTATATTGAGTGAATTATAAATAATAAATAAAAGATAAGGACCTAGCTATACTATTTCAAAAATAATATTGAAGCAGTAAATCAGTGTTTGGTAATTGTGTGCCCATTTTTAAAAATTGTGAAATGTTTTATCTTCTAGCTCATTTGAGATAATTGGAAAAGAAATATGAGGGTTTAATTCATTGTAATGTTTTGCTTAAAATATTACATTGTCTTGTTTCTTCCAGAAAGTCAGAATAACATTCTGGACTGCCATTAAATGTTTTAAAATAGTTTTAGTATGATCTGTTAGTTTAAGTGTAAACACATTGAAGGCTTTCTTTGTGGAATTTGCCGAGTTTGTTGGAAGAGCTTAACCCTACAACTAATTGAAAAGAAAAGTAAAAACAAAATTCAGTATTTTTATGTTATGCTATGATTTTTGTGCATGATTTAGATGAAAGAAGTAGAAATGAAAAAGAAAACTTTTGTTTTATATACCCCCTGAAAGATTTTTTCAGATTTGCTTTAATTGTAAACTAGATTAATAAATCATGTATTTGACATGAAATGTAAAATATAATCAAAGACATAGAATGAGTGATACATATATTTTAGTAGAAAGATAGAAAGGATTTAAAATAGAAATTGATGTGTGGTTAAACTTATGACACATTTGTAAAAGTAAAATAATAAGATCAAAACAAATATTTAGAAGGAGTAATTTGGGGATGTAAGTGATAAAAGTATCATTTCTGATTTTAAAACCTCATAATTTTTGCTTCTTGTAAATTGTCAAGTTGAGTAAGAGGGAAATATTTGATAATTTGGGAGATGAAGGAAGCACTGGAAAATATTTAATGTACAGTTTGTATTTTCTTTTATAGAAAGTTGAAGCTGATATACTTCATCCTGTGTTTAAAACTTTTGTTTCCATGAACATTTGGATTTTTTCTTTTTGTTTCAGATATTTGGTTTTCAGGCAGGATTGACTTCTCTGGATTGTAAAGGAACATACTGCTTACCTGTTCCACTTATTCCTTCTTTTAGCATTGCTATTTATGGAAAACTGCTAAAATTCCCTATGTATTGGTAAGTATTATTTATTAAATGTGTAATGTTTAGAAAGAGATGGCTTATTTTTCTTTTTTCCTTTGCTTTGAAAAACAAATATATTGTTATTTAAGTTTAAGAAATATCACTTCAGAACAGGGGAAATTTGTGTAACTTATATCTTTTCTTTTCAGAACCTTAAAACATATCTTTTTTTCCCAAACATATTCATTACTAAATGAACTTTTAAATAATGATACCTATTGGTAGGATCAGAATTGATATTTGATACTACATTTTGTGCCTAACTTTCATAGGATACTTAAAAGAAACTTACAAAAATAAAAATTTCTCTTTTAGAGTGTACTAGTTTTCATTCTTGATTTTATTTTTTAGAAGATACTTATTTCCAAGAAATAAGAAACCCACTAGTTGACATCAGAAACCTAGTGACTCATTTCTTTTAATAATTTATTCACTGATTACATAACCTTGATGATATTAGTATACAGAGTAATTCTAACATGTCTAGTTCATTATAATTTTAAATTATTTTTGGAATGGCATATTTATTATTAATTTAACTTGAATGGGGTTTTTCCCAATTTGAAAATTTATGTTTGAGATATTAATAAGCTCTGATGTTTTTCTGCATGTAAAAATTTTCTTTTTTTTTCCTAGTGATGGATTCCTTTGAATATTTAATGGGTATAATTATAAATTGTGACATGCTCCAAGAGCATATAATTATATATTTGCTACATATTTTTTGTTTCATAAATTGTTTGAAGAATTATTTCTCTTTGTTTCATACTCTTAATGAATGAAATTTTTATTCATAAGAATACATCACCCAGGTAGTGGTTTTTTTTTTTCATTTCATTATGCTTGATATAAAGTAATGCTAATTTTTTAAGAGCTATCCATTGTTTTTTTTTAAAGTAATATATTCTGATGGGAAAGTAATTTAATGTAATAGTGAACAACAGAGCATATAATATTTTTGAACTAGCCTGATTTAGTAGAATCCACATACTACCTTTTCTAAGAAATTTCTATTCTTTACCAATATGAGTTCTATAAAAATTTCATTAATTAACAGACCTAATGTTATGAACTCATATTTTTAATACTTTGGTAAGTGGCTGTCCTCCTTCCACTTTTTATTTTACCAAAATATATCGGTCTTTGTGCATTTTGATATGTTTAGTCTCTCTTGAAGTATGTTATTTTACACACTCTATCATTAATCCTTATATGCTTTTCATTATGTAGGGTGGAGACTAGTTTTACTTTGTTTAATTGTAACTTTGAATATACATACTATATTTTGTATGAACCAAATGTTATCTCTTGATCGTGCAGCATGTACTGTGTTATTCAGAAATAAATAATCATGTACTAAAATAGCTACTCAGTAACTATACTTATTAGCTACACTAGTAAATATTCTGTCATAGGTGGTATATTTATCTTGAGGCAATGGTATTAATTTTCTAAATACATCTTGGTGGTGTTTTTAAATTGAAATATTCTTTGAGGCTATTTATCTTAAAATACAATATTTATGTGTGATAGTCATTGTCTGAGAATTTAAAAATTAAACTTTATTATTTGTATGAGACAGAAATGAAAAAATGCAGTGTTTTGCCCACTTAAAAGTGCTATGTAAGGAATAAGCAAAGGAATAGAATTCTTTATTTAAAGAATTGATTAAGAATCTTCTTCCATAAAATATTTAAAAACTTAATTAATAGGATAAAGTAAAAATTAGTGTTTCAAGTTTGCAGAGTGCTTTTGACTTTGATTTTTATTATTTGATTATTATTTCCATAGATGAGTATACTTCATGATTATTCTAATAATGTTTTAATCTTTATTTTCCAAATCTGTTGCTATTAAATACCTTTCAAAGCCTTTTTTTTCCCCTCAGTATTATTGCAACAACTTAGTATGTAAACAAAACATTTTTATTTTGAAAATTAGAGGTAGAAAACAATGATATAACAACTGAGTTAAATGAAGTGAAGTTTGAAGTGAATAAAACACCAGATGAAACACATCAAATAGCACTTGGGATAAATCGAAATCAGCACGAGAACCGAGAGCTTCATTGAAGTCATGCAATGAGTGAGAATTAGTTCTGTAAGGTAGCCTGGTAATGTCATTAAATTCCAAATCATTCTTGTCGGGGCCCAACCTTTTTCCCACTCCTCTCCCAAATTATACCACCTGCTTTATTTGGATTTTTAGATTTCACATTCCAGAGTTTTTTAAAGTACATACATCTGATGCTACATATGTTCTTCTATTTCTTGAGAGAAAAAAAATAAGCCACAGGCAATAGCTTTTAAAAACAAAGACATTTTATGGACTGTTATGGAATCCCTTAGGTAGTATGTTTTGAGTTAGCAGTGAAAATCTCAACTTTATTTCTGACATAAATCATTAAAATAGCCTCCTTTTTTTGGTCACAAAATAATAACTGTAGTATACTGTTAATTATGTATGATACTATATTTGGGTTGTATTTTTTTCCTGCATAGTCTTAACTAATGATTATGATTTTTTCCCCTGAAATTGGTTAGTTTGTTTCTATGAATGATTGACTAACATTAAAAGTAAATTAATTTTTTCCTTCTTAAATTATCATTTTTCTGGAATTAATGTTCATTGATGGAAAGCATAAAAATTATCTTAATAGAAGTTAACAAACTATCACTGATTTCAATATTTAGAAATGAAAATTCTGTTAATGTAATTGTTTTAATTTATTTTATTTTATTATTTTTTATTAAAGCTTTTTATTTGCATAATAACTGTTTTAATTTAAAGTATGATTTCTGTCATAAATGTAATAAAAAGCATTAAATTTATGATTGCTTCATTCCTTCATTGTTTCTTATCAGATTAGTAACTTTTAGGCTACTAATAGATATATGTGTGTGTGTGTATAAAAGGTTTTGGTCAATAATCACAGTAAGTGTTAAATGCAGAGTAAAAATTTTTTTTGTATTTAACTTTCATTGAAATGAAGTTTATCATGAGAGGGACTATAGCACAGTAGAAAGAGTTCTGGATTTACAATTAGAGAGTCTGAGTTCAAATTTTCACTTCTTTGTGTTTTAGTTGATCATTTGTAAAGTGAAGGGGTGGGACCTATTGCCCTTGAAGGTCCCTTCTATCTTTAAATATGTGATTCTGGAATTCTTTTTTGCGGGGGAGTGGTTGGGCAGAGATGGAGCAATTTTAATCCTAATATTGTTATTAACAACAGCCACAACCACGGACATTTATGATTTAAGTTTTAAAAACCTTATTGTAGCCTGTGATCAGTTAATTAATCACTAAGCATTTATTAGGTGCCTGTTTTGCAAGGTATTATGCTAGAAGCTGAGGATACAAGCATAAAAGTAAAAACAATTCCTGCCTTACAGAGCTTATAACTTAGCATTAGTGGAAACAGTACGCTTGTATATAAACATATAAAAATAGATGTAAAATAAATGTAGGATGATGGAATGGGACAAGGTGCCAGGAATTGGGGAAATGAGGAAATGAGGAGCTTACTGTAGAAGTGATACTTCATGGGAGTCTGAGAAACAGATATGAGGAAGAATTGCATCCCAGGTTTGAGAAGATAGCCAGTGTAGAGGCCCATGATTGAGAAGAGGGGCTCTTGCAATGGGGAGCAGCCAAGCAAGAAGGCCCGTTTGACTATGGCATGAAGAGAAGAAGTATGGGTAATAAGACTGGGAAAGAAACTTTGAACAGATTGTGAAAATCTTTGATTGCCAGATCTGGAGTTTAAATTTAAATCTGGTTGTGGTCATAGTGGTGATGGCAGTGGTAGCAGCAACAATAGCCACAACAGTAACAGCAGCAGCAGTAAACATTTATATAGTTTTTACTGTGTGTTAGAAACTGTGTTAATAATTTACAATTATTTTCTTATTTGATTTTCACAACAACCCTGCAAGATAGGTACTATTATTGTTCTCATTTTATAGATTACAAAACAGAGACAAAACAAAGTAAAGGGACTTTTGTAGGGTCTCAGAGCTAGTTAAGTTTCTGAGACTATCTAAACTAGATCATCCTGATTCCAGGCCCAGTGCTCAATCTACTTTGCCACCTGGTTGCCTGTCTGGTAATACTGAGTTACTGAAGTTCATTGAATAAAGGAGTAACGTGGCTAGATTTATGCTTTAGAAAATCAGTTTGGCAGCTACCCTGTGACTTGTTGTAGGTATTATTATACCTGATTGGATAGATGAAGAAACTAAAATTCACAAGCTAGGTGATTTTAAACAAGCCATAGTCTAAATGTGGGATTTGAAACTTGATTATTTGTTTAAGCTTTCAGTATGTTGAAGAATATGTTTAGCTTATAAATGAGCAAATGTTGGACAAAAACTCCAATCTATTATTTTAATCTAAAAAGTGTTCTTAAAACATTTATTAAATTTTGTACACATTTTATGCCATTTTAAAAAATGATTTATTATGTTTATGACTATTCTTCCTCCTTGTAATGTAAATGTTTAAAGGTATTTCTTATCATAGTATTGTATGCAGGTTACATTATTTCCAGGGTCTTTGATTGTCATTTTTGATTCTCAGGAGCTCAGTTTAGAGTAGTGTGGTTCCCTCCCTTCTCCCATTTAATTGGTAGTTTGGTTTTATGCTTTTGTGATAGTATTATTTATAGGGTAGTTGGATTTTTATATTGGAAGAGATCTTAAAGGTCATCTAGTCTCATCTTCCACTCAGGACAGAAATCACTTATCTTGAATGTGGTCATCCAACTCCTGCTTGCTTTTTAATGCTTATAAGGATTCTACTTAGAGAAGCAATTTTTTCCTTTTTTTGGATAGTCCTCTAAGTGTTAGTCATTCTTTTATTGAATAGAAATCTACCTTTTAACTTTCATCTCATCAATTTTAGTTCTAGCTTTTATATATACAGTACATTGAAGAATTCTTCTTTCTTCTTCTTTCTTCCTTTTCCTTTTTTAACTGTCAGCTTTTTGTAAGACTTTTTATCATTGAGATTCCCCAATCTCAATTTTAGAGTTAAGTGCTAAGGAAAGTTTTAGAGGAGTTTTATAAAGGGCTACATGGATCATCTTTTTTACTTTTTAAAATTTTTCATTGCCTTTTCATACTGCTATAGCTCTTTATCAAAAATGTATTTTAAATTTAAATACAAAATAGGAAAAGGGAAAAATTTTAACCATGTACACAGCAGAACATTAGAGAGGATCCAAAATATAAAATAATAAATTTCCATTTCAAGAAAGGCCATATAATAAATACTATACATTATGTTCATAATTGTCCATCTTTTTTCCCTTCCTTGTAGGTTTCCTTTTTTCCTCTGGAGTACGCTTTATTATTATTATTATTTCTCCTTTTTTCTCTTTCTCTCCATCCCTAAGTCTGCAATGAAGCTTGGATGCATGTGTGTATACATACACACACATATACATAGATTTGTAAGTTCATACACATATATACACATGCATTCATATGCATTTCTGTAAGTCCTGCTATGCTTATTTGTCCTCTGTTTCTCTGAAGGTGAATAACATCTTCTTTGTTAAGTCTAAGTCTTTGCAGATTTTTCTAACTTCCCTAATTTTTATCTTTTCATTAAATTTATTTTAGCGTTAACTTTGTCTGAGATCATGATTACTACCCATTCCTTTTTTACATGACAAATTCTACTCCTGATTTTTATTTTATGTTTGCATCTTTTATGTCCTATTCTTCTTTACTCCTCTGCTTTAGGTGCTGCTTTGCCTCTTACTTAACTTGCCCCTTCTCCAAAGATCCCTTCCTTATAATATCCTCCATCCTTTGTCCTTGCCCTCTTGTTCCTATCTGAATTTACAAGACTTTCATAGCCTTCCAAATACATATATGTTGTTCCCTCTTTATTCCATTCCCATTAATCTATATACCTTATACTATTCCTGTTAATCTATACCACATTCTATACCCCATCTTTTTTCTCACTTTCTAATTTTCTAAATTTTCTAAATTATAAAATTTTCTAATTTTATAAATTTAGAAGACGTTTATTCTTTTCTAAAGTATATATATTTTTCTCTTTAATCCAGATCTGGTGTGAGTCCCCTACCCTCTCCCCGCCCCCCCCCAATCCCTTTACTCTTTTACTTCTTTCTGAATTTAGAAGATTTTTATACCCTTCTAGGTATATATGTATTGTTCCTTCTTTAATCCTTTTCTTTAATCCTTTTTTATGAGACTAGAGTTCTATAAATACCAGCCCTTCTCTCCCATTAATTCCTCTGTGTCAGTTCTTCCTCTCTCACCTCATTTGTATATAAGAATCCCTCTTTTTATGTTTTTCCAAATAGTTTTACTTTTTTATAATTACCTCGTGCTCTGCTGTACCCCAGTCTTTCTTTTGAGCAGCCTAATTACTAATGGCAATCTTAGCTATAGGGTTTTCATTTCCAAAGGTAAAAATAAACAGTTTGTCCTTATTGAGTCCTCTGTAATTAATCTTTGATATTTATTTTATATTTCTGTTGGATCTTGTACATCAGATTTTCTATTAAGTTCAGGTTGTTTTGCAAATCAATCAATCAATCAATCCTGAAAATCTGGAAATTCATTGAATGCCCCCCCCTTTTTTGTTATTGTTGTTGTTGTTGTTTAAGATGATGTTTAACTTTGTTATATCATATTTTTGATCCCAACCCTAGTTCTTTTGCTCTGTAATGTTCCAAAATCTTTGGCCTTTTAATGTAGCCACTTCTAGGTCTTATGTCATTTTAATTGTGGCTCTGATTTATTTGAATTTTTGTTTTTTTGTTGCTCATATCTTTTCCTTGATGTAGGGGTTTCAGAATGTGGCTATGATAGTATTGTAGGTTTTCCTCATACGATCTCTTTCAGTTGGTGATTGGTGAATTTTTTCTATTTCTACTTTCCTCTTGTTCTAACAGTTTGGGACAATATTCTTTAATTATTTCTTGTATTATTGTATCAAGATTCTTTTTTTGATACTAGCTTTCAGGTAGACACTCATCAATTGCACCATCTCACTCTCTTACTTTATGTATATTAAGTATAGTTTGTGAAATAATTTTTGTAACCCAACTCCATCCTTACAAAATGGGTATAATATAGATCAATTAGAATAATCAGTTTCATTTGATTTCACAATAGTAACTGACCTCTAATAGTCTGATATACTTTTCACTTTCTTGGTACTATCCCTGTAGAAAATTCTGCCATATGGGAGGAGAGGAGTAAAAATCCATTGTATAACCTACCCTTTATTTGAGTATGGGAAAAACACTATATTTGACTGTTAGTTTACTTTTTATTTTTTTCCTGTACTTCTATAATCCATTTTTCTAAATATTCTAATTACAGTCTTTGATTTTCTAATGAATAATCTGGCACTTGGAGGAATCTCTGCTTTCCTTGATGGAAGTATTTCCTCCACTTGTGGAGATAGTAGCCCAATTGTGAGTCTTTTCCATCTCTTTCCATGAGTCCCCTACGAGGTGTCCAGCCAACATGCTGCAAACCCTCCTCATTGCAATTACGGCATTGTAATATAAAAGCTATTTATTCTTTGCTTTTCCATTGCTCTTGCCTCATAATTAACCTGCAGTCTTTTTTTGAACATGTATTTCTTTGGTGCCATCCTTAGGTTCTTATATGTAATTCCTTATTTGTTATGTGTTGCAACCTTCGCAACAGTCCTGAGCCTCTCCACTTCTATGTAATGAAACACTACAGTTTCTGAAGACTGCCACTAATTGCTTTAATTGTATTTCTCCTGGAAAAATGTATATTAATTTATTTTGATCACATTATACAGCTCTATCTTTTGTTGTATTATGGCAGTCATGGTAATTTGCACTTCCTCTATATAACTCTGTGGCTTTTTATTAGTCTTAACAATTTGAGTAATGGAGTTTGGGGAGGGAAAGTATGTTATGATAAATGTAAAGGAATGGCAGCTCATATTTTTGAGAGGTTGTGCTAACTCTGGAAGTACTTCCAGTATAATTTTATAATATATTTAGTTTTTAGAGTATCATTCTAGGTAAGAAAGGATAGACTTATCACCGGTTGGTTAGCTACTTAGTATTGAATTTTTTTAATCTGTGAAATAAAGAGAAATACAGTTCCTCATTGTTGTACCACCTCTTTCTGCTTCTATAATGATGGTTCAAAAATAGTGATAGAGAGTAAAAGAATAACACAGTTTTTAGACTATCTCCAAACTTTAATCTACATGAGATTTCAAGGTGACATTCATATCTGAGTAGACATGAGCAATCATGAGTAATGAGCAGACATAATACTAGAGAACTAAATCCTGTAAATTTTGACATTTTTTCCTTAGATGAATCTCAAATCAGAATAAGATTGTAGCAAAGTGTATATTCAACTCACTAACTCTCTTTGGAGACTCCAGTAAAGAAGTTGATGAATGAAAACAACAAGATTATCTTGAATTATAATTCTCATTTAAAGTATTTGAGAAAAGATAGTCATACAGATGATTTGTTTTATTTATTTATGAACATCTGTTGCAGAATGCTGAGGTAGAAAAATGCTAAGACTTCAATAAAATACATTAAATCATCTTGTATTTTGAAGTTACTAACACATCTTTGGTAACTTTACTGCAAAGGTAGAAATTGAAGATATTGAAAGCTATCTTGGAAAACATAGATCAAGAATAAGGAATGAAAAAAGGCCCCAGAGTTATGAATTCCATAGTAGCCTTATGTTTATATCCTGAATATTTAATGATAGTAATGATAATAATAATGATAGTAACTTAGCACTTTTATAGCATCTTAAAGTTTGGAAATTGTGTTACAAATATTATCTCATTTTATCCTCAGAATAATCCTGGGAGTTAGGTATTGTTATATTCATTTTAAAGATGAGGTAACTGAGGCACATAGAGAATTCTCTAGCGTCAAAAAGCTAACAAGTTCTGAGGCTGGACTTGAACTCAAGTCTTTCTGACTCATTTTCAGCGCTTTATCTACTGCAACACCCAGTTGATTTTACTCCTTTTGAGAAAGGAAGGTGGAAGTGCTAACAAAGTGTGAAATATTTAATATCCAGTATGTGGATAGCACAAATGTGAGCAACATGACCTCCTCCTTTCAGATAAACCTGGATATCTATGCCAGCAATATGTTCCTTGTCTAGGAGGACAGCCTCCGGCAACTTGTAATGCAGAGTATGAGCCTCAGTCATCTCTTACATGAATGGATGAAGAATGAAGTAAGGAGGGCCAAGGAAACAGTATGCATAATGATTATGAAAATGTAAATGATGAAAATAAATAACACAAAATAAATCAAAATCAGTGTCATGGAATTAGAAAGAATGAACTTGGTGTTTAAGAAGAAACTTACACTCCTCTCATTTGCAGAGCTGGAAGGAACACAGGTGTGTTTAATTGCCTGTCTTTTTCAGACTTTTTCCAAAGGTTTTCTTGCCCTTTTTCTTTAAAAATATTATACAAGATGATTCTCCAAGGAAGATGGAGAGATTCTGAGAAAAATTTTGGTGATTTAAAAACAAAGGAAATAAAAACATTTTTAAAATTGCATAGAAAAGAACAGAAGGATATTCAAAAGGAAGCACAGAGAAGCTGCAAAGTTTTGAAAGTAACAAATAGAATTTATTATATACTTTTATCAAAAAGCAAGCAATATAAAACCGAGATTTGTGGTTTCATGTAGTCCCTTTTACCTTTTTTTGTTGTTGTTTATAGTATGTATATTATTTTTGAGGGTATTTAAGTTGACAATAAAAAATCTAGTAAATCAAAATATAATATGTTATAGTATATAGAGTGCTGTTCTTGGCATTTCAGAGAGTTTAGTTTAAATCTAGCCTGTGATGGTCAGCTTAGTTGCGTTATCATGGGTAAGTTTTATGACTTCATCGAAGCTAATTTCTTATTATTGTGCCATAAGAAATTATCTGCATAAATGTACATCTCTCTGTACTATTGATCACATTCAAAAGTCATGAACTTGTATGAGATAACATGTAAAATTCTGTAAAGTTTCAAGTATTATGTTATTGTTATTACTTTGTATAAAGAGTTATCTTGACTTCTGGTATTACTACCTATTCTGTTTTATTATGTAAGTAAAAACTTGAAAGTTAATATTTTTTAATCTAGAGCTATCAAGTTTAATGTTCTGGGCTTGAGCCAGTTGGAGTCTAGTTATAAAAGACTGAATTTGTTGTTATAAGTTTAGTATAAATTAATGGCTCTATTGATCTTTGAGATTATTGAGTTTGTTTGTTTTGTTTTGTTTTAAATCATACTATAAAGTAAGTCTAGGTGAAAGCTAATTTGCCAGTATTTTTGGTAGAAGCTTATTTGAAGTTTTAAACTCTTCCCTTGGGCTAACTACCTTCTCATTATGAAGAAACTTTTTGTCCTGAGGCATTGCTCTGCTGGTTGGTGACTCCTTTGTATGGACTTTTATTTCAAGAATCATGATCCACATCTTATCTTAAGAACTTAATAGATTTATGACTGTCATCATCTTTGTCTTTTTTAAAAAATCTATTTCTTTGCCTCTCTATCTCTTATTCCTTTTGTTTTTCTGTTTCCTCTTTCTTTCAAGGACAGAATAGTGAGACATTGTCTATATACATTTACCATGCTAGATACCATAGGAAGATGATAAAGCAAAATAAGATTAGTAGTAAATACCAAGAAATTTAAGAAATGACTAAATAATAAAATCTATGTCTTTATATAATTAATGCCCATATATGGATAAGATGAGTTAGTAGTGATTCCATTAGAAGAAAGCAAATATGACATCCTGATTTTCCTCATCTGTCCAAAAAAAAAGGAAAAGGAAAAGTAGCACCTAATTCACAGAAGTATGATGATTAAATGAGAAAATATATGTCTTTTACAAAGCTTAAAAATGCATTATAAATGTTTGCTATGCTTCTTGTGCAGCTGCTGAGATCGGTTATTGGAATATGGTTTTAAAGAAATAGACCCGATTCAACAGGAAAACCGTAGATAAATGGGAATATGGTTTAGGGTAGCATTATGATTCAAGAAAATATGCTGATGGTAATTTAATGTTGGATGGGTTTTGGAAAGATAGACTCATTAATACATTATTGATAGACTTGTAGGAAAAATTTTGAATTATAGGAAAAAATTGGAATTATTTAAATAATACTGTGTTCATATCCTTTGACTGAATAGTGTCACTGATAAGTGATCTTAGTGATTTAATTGACAAAACACATCATATGCACCAAAATATTTATGGCATCATTTTTTTGTGTGTGTTACCAAGAAACTGGAAACTAAATAGGTATTCATTGTTTGGGGAATGTTTAAACAAATTTACTTGAATAAATACTACTGAGCTTGAAGTAATGGTGAGCTTGATAAGTACAGAGAAGGAAGGGAAGTATATGAAAAAATGTTGAAGTGGTCAGAGCTGAAAACAACATACACAATTATTCCATAAATATAAATTGAGAGATGAATGACCATAGAACAATTAAGTTTTATTTTCAATTTGTTGATGTTTTTCTGATTTTTTTTTTCATTTTCATTAATTTTTGTTGTTTTTGTTTTAAGGGATAGCTCCCTGGGATGCATGAGGTCTACTCTTGTGTAAAGACAAACTATGTAAAAACAAATATATATCATTAAAGTAAATTTCTCTAAAAAGGAATAATAATAATATAACTTTTATATCATGATTACTTTGTGCCAGATACTGTCCTTATCACTTTACAGTTATGTATTACCTCATTTGATCCTTAAAACAATCTTGAGACAAATAGGGTTTAAATGAGTTGCTCAGGGTCACATAGTATCTGAGGCCAAATTTGATGAGTCTTCTTGACCCCAGCTCCACCACACCATCCATTGTGCTCCTTAGCTGTCCCCCTAGTGTAGTGATAGTGACATGAAAAATGTCATTTTTCTGGAGTGCTCTCTCTCTCTCAAAAGTTGAAAACCAATCACTTCTTGATGTATTTTAATGATTATTTAATTCCACAATGTTAGATGAACCAGTGAGATGGGGTGTTATTTGTTTTTTGTTTTTGTTGTTGTTTTTTGTTTTTAAATTTTTTTCCCGCTAGGGCAATTGGGATTCATTGACTTGCCCAGGGTCACACAGCTAGGAAGTGTTAGTGTCTGAGGCCACATTTGAACTCAGATTCTTCTGACTTCAGGGCTGGTACTCTATCCACTGTACCACCTAGCTGCCCCTGAGCTGTTATTTTTAATCTGATTTTCATCAAGAAGAATGAAATGTGTAATGGGAACCTTAAGTGCCTTTCACTAGAATTTGTGCTCCAAAAATGGACTACTACTACTACTCATCCTACAATTGGGAAAACATTTCAAAGGCCATAGAACAAGAATAGGTGAGGATTTTTTTTTTTTTTTGGTTTTTTTTTTTTTGTATCCCTAGTCTGTGAAAAGCTTGCCAGTTCTTCATAACTTAATTTTCCTGTTTTTGACTTTCATTTTGATTTAGATTTGACAGTTTATGTAGCAACTGAAAATATGTGAAGTAGAACAGAATAATAACAAATATAATTTTGCTGTATCTTTTGCTGTATCTGACTTTTCATTTTGTGTTTTATATTGAAGGCACAAATGAGTAGAAGACATATTACTAAATAAAAATAGTGTTAGTCTGATGAAAATAAATAGTTTTTTTTCTTTTTCTCTTTTTTTTTGGAAAATTTGATATTATGCAATATGACTATTGTTAGGATATCAAGTTTCATAAGCAAATATCTACTTTCAATTTCTGGTTTATCTATGAATTGTCATAGTCTTTTTAGACAGTAGTTTAACAAAGCATTATTTAAAAAAACAAACAAAACCTGTTCAATATATGTTGACCTGGTGGTCAAAGTAGCTGGGAAACAGGTTTAGAATTGATATAAAGAAAAACTTCCTAACAATTAAAGCTGCTCAAAAGTGGAATAGTCTCTTTGTAGAGGTAGAGTCTCCTCTCAGACGTCTTCAGTGACGTGTTGACCTCTTTATGGATTTAAGGTAGAATAGATTTTTTTTCAGTTATTAACTAACTGATCTCTGAGGTCCTTTCCAGCTTTGGACTTCTGTAATCCTATTTGCTAGATTTGGCAGGGTGTAGTTCATGCAGTGATTCCCGAATGGTTATTGTTCATTTTTGGTGAATTGCTTTATCTTTATCTGAATTTTTGTCATACTAGAATGTTATTACAACAACTCCTGATTTGAAAATAAAACATATTCTTTGTCATAGTTTTTGGCTTTGTGCTTGACATCATCAGAACATTATCCAATGATGGCATTATATTCCAGTCATAATATCTTTTACACATTTCTTTAGCTGAAATTTACCAGAGTGTGCCAAAGTATCTTAAGTTAAATTCTTATTAACAAGACATTGTCACGGAGGGTCTTATACACAGAAAATGTTTAATGAGTTTTGGGTTAATAATCCCTAAATTAATTCACCTATCTGACTTCAACCCCACTTATTGTGTCTTCAAGTCCTTTTCTATTCATTGTTATAGCTAGTTTTTAACATTTTACAAAATTTTGTATCCTTGGACATATGAAACCTAGTAAATCCAGAGGGAAGCTCATCATTTTCTAACTATTCCATTTCATAGTCTTTTCTTTCAGTAGAGGAGGGAGAAAACTCTTTGGTACATTTTTTGCTCTTTCAAAAAGTTCCTTATGATCTTCCTATGAAAAGAGCATATATTACTGGATTTTGCTTCCTTTGGTTACAATTCCCCATATAGATGTTGTTTAAATCCTTTCCCCCTTTTTCTCCCAACACCCCTTCCTGCTTTAGGCTACATGAGTGATATAAGATGAATGAAGTTACATCTTTATTATGAAGTAAAAGTACATAGAACTTGATGATTAACTGTGGTATGTTGTGTGAATGAGGAGCCAAGGCTAGTTCAGCATTTCTAATTGTGTGACTGTGAAACTTGGTACTATTTTTACACTAGAAGTAAAAATATCAGGCGAACAAGGTGATTGAAGGGGAGTAGATAGAAATGATATAGAGTGTGAAATGATAGGTTATATATGTAAAAATATCCAACAGGTAGAGTTACATGGCTTGAGCTCACTAGATCAGGTGTTTGAAGTATATTGTATGCACTTCCAACCCATACACACATATAGGTTATGTTTTATATATATATGTGTGTGTGTGTTTGTGTGTTTGTGTGTGTGTTTATATATATACATATACATGTATATATGCATATATAATTGACTGATATGTGTGTAAATCAGAGTAGTTAATTTGAAATACTTAAATACATGCATATGTATTCCTAAACTTTATACACATGTGACTACTATATATTTGGAGGTTATGAATTGATCAACAAGCATTTAACTGCCTGCTATGTATCTTGTCCTAGGGACATAGAGATTTAAAAAAAAATTACTACTCTAAATGAGCTTATATTTTATTAGGAGAGACAATATGTACATATGTTTATCCAGACCTTAGTTTTTGTGGTTACCACAGACTACTTTTCAAAAATGATTGGAAAGCAGAATCAGCCTTAGACTTGGATCTGTGCTGATAAAGGGGTTTAAAAAATTACCCTCTCATTTTTCCCTGCTTTTTATTTTATTTTATTTTTGGTTTCTAATTCTCCTTTTTTCCATATGGGAATGAAATTGGTGGAATAAATGTTTGTAGCAACTGATTTAAGCTCTGGTTTATTTTAATCTGATTTATTGTTTAGTTAGAGAAAAGAATATGTCCCAGTTATGAGGAGATGCACATTCTCTTCTTGCTATATCTTCTGAATTAATTTTCCTTTAAAACTTTAAATTTATTCAGCACAGAGTCAAGTTTGAGCCTTTGGGTTCTGGTTGGATAATAAGATTACTACATTTGGAGCTTGGACATTGATTATACTTTTAGAAACCTCTATTTAGGATTTTATTTCTATAATAATATAATCCTCATAATAAAAATAGGATAATAATGTATAGATTTACCATTATCAGAGGCTAGTAAATTCTACCTTTTAGGATTTGCTGATATCATTCTGATTCCATTATTATTTATTATAATTGTGTATTTCTTTGCTCTTGGCCAGGAAAGTTCTTCATTAAGTTATATTTTATCAAACTAGTAATCAGTAAAAAAAATATTATTAAGCATTCACTAAATATGAGAATAGTATGTTAAGACCTTAGGATTCTAGTAAAATGAACAAAATAATCTCTGTTCCCTAAAAGCTTAAATTATGACAGTCTGTGTCAAAAGCAGATTGGTTCAGTGGTATTAAACTGTAGGGCAATTTTGGACCTTTTAATCACCTTGCCAGGAAAATGATGACTGTGATTAGAAAGAAACAAACCAACCTGATTTTAGTGACATTCTGGAATCCTTTTGATGATTATTGTAATAACCTTCTTAGTGGGTCTGCCTGTCTCTCAAGTCTCTCTCTCCTCACTCCAGTATATCCCATATGCAGCCACTAAAAATGATTTTCCTAAATACAAGTCTGATCATGTTACTCCTTTACTCAGTAAACTGCAGTAGCTTACTTTATTTCCAAGGACAGAAATAAAATGCTCTTCAAAACGTAGCTCTCGCCTACCTTTCCACTTTTCTTATTCTTTATTCCATGACACATATCTTCAATCTAGTGACACTGGCCTCCTAGTTATTCCATGAATAAGACTCTTGGCTCCAGGTGTTTTTCTCTGACTGTTTTTTTGTAAATCTGTGGAAACCTAGTTCTTGATTTCATATATGGTGCCAGGGGGTCTAAATCTAGGCCTTTTGGCTTAAAGCCTTACTGGATTCATTTTAAAAGATATTATTGTATGCAAAGAATTGGGAGGCACAAAAACAAAAGAGGAAAAATCTTACTTTTAAGGAACATGCGCACCCCCCCATTTTTTTACAGCTAATATGATGATTATATAAATTGAGGTAGCACTATTTCACATTTTTTCTATTTTCATTCTTTTTTTTTCTTCTATTTTCATTCTTTTGAATTTGTTTTACGGATCTTGATTTTTTAAAAAATACTCATTAGCTTCCATTTGCTCAATTCTAATTTTAAGGAATTATTTTTCTTAGTGAGCTTTTGCACTTCTTTTCCCATTTGACCAATTATGATTTTTTTTTTTTTTTTTTGCTGAGGCAATTGAGGTTAAGTGACTTGCCCAGGGTCACACAGCTAGGGAATGTTAAGTGTCTGAGATCAGATTTGAACTCAGGTCCTCCTGACTTCAGGGTTGGTGCTCTATCCACTGCGCCACCTAGCTGCCCCCAATTTTGATTTTTAAGGCATTCTTCTCCTCATTTGTTTTTTGCATTTCTTTTTGCATCACTCTTATTTCACTCCCCAATTTTTCTCTGATTCTGTACTTGTTTTTCAAGATACTTTTTGAGCTCTTTCATAGCCTGAGGTCAATCCTTATTTTTTCTTAGATGCTTTATATGTAAGAGCTTTGACTTTGTTAGCATCTTCCGAGGGCATATTTTGATGTTCCTTGTCACCATATTAACTTTCTGAGGTCAGAATCTCATTTTCCCAGCCTATTATTTGGCTTTTAACTCTATGTTAAAGTAGGGATCTGTTTGCAGGGTGGAGCATGCAATGTCTCAAGCTTCAGGGATTTTGTGCAGATTGGTTTTTCAGAGATCTTTCTAGGAATCCAGATCTGAGCATGACAAAGCAACAGAGTCCTGCCACAGTGCCAGCAAAGAGACCTCCTGCAATCTCCCTCTGATCCGTGGTCTGCCCCCACCCCTGCCACGTGCTGAGATCTCTGCAAGCCATAGCTGCTGCTGCTACCATTGTTGATTCAGTGGCTCCCTAAGCCTGATCTTGGGTTGGGGTTCCTAGTACACCAAACCTTGCTTGCTGAATTGCCTTTGTCTTCTGTGTGTTGATTGGTCTGGGATCTCTGCCACTTCTTGGTTTCTTGGAGCCTGAGGTTGTGCTGGTGTGGTCTGTGCTAAAATTGCACTCTAGACCCACCCCATGCAAGAGACCTCTCCTGCTGACCTTCCAGGTTGCCTTTGGCTGGAAAATTGTTCCACTCCATCTTTTTGTGAGTTCTGATGCTCTAAAACTTATTTAGAGTCATTATTTAAAGATATTTAGAGGGATCTGGAGGAGGACTCAGGTGAGTATCTTTACTTGCTATCTTGGCTCGGAGTGGGGTGGAAGATGGGGGGTAGGGAGTTTATTAAAGTTAACAAATAAAAGGCAATATGGTTTGTTAGAAAGAGGAGGGACCTCCCCAGAGCTGCTATGTTAGATAAAAGATGGATCTTATTGCGACACTACCTTATGCAAAAATTTTTGGTGTTTTCCTATTATTTCTTATATAAAATATAAACTCCTTCGGCTGGTATTTATAAACTTTCCTTTCCTTTCTAGAAATAGAAATAATGGTATAGTAGAGAAATATTTGACCCTAGATTTAGTGGAATTTGGTTATGATATCACAACTGACATTTTTCTTCTTCTGAATTTAGGAAGTGTTTTTGGGTTTATAGAGGCCTCATATATTGCCTTATAACTGTGAGATTCAGGGCACATAACTTAACCCTGTATGCTTCATTTTCCTTATCTGTATAATGAAGGTTTGGACTCAGAATCTAAGGGACCTTCAAGGACTTAGCCAATGATTCTGTGACCCTCTGCATTTTAGCTCAACTGACTTCCTATGTTTCCTGTATTCCTCATTTTCTCTCTTTTCACCATATGATTTCATGAAGATCTCCTGCACCCATACCCGGAATATGCATATGCTTTGTATTACCTCTACCTCTTAGAATTTTTAACTGTTTCAACTTCCTTCACATACCATGTTCACCACAATATAGTTTCTTATCCTCTGAGTTGTGAATGTTCTCATCTTCCTCAAATTTGACTGCAAGTGAGCTCCCTAGATTTAGGGAAGGTTTCATTTTTATCTTTATATTCCTACTACCTGTCTAAGAGCAACCTTCCCTCCCTCCTGGCTAGCTCAGTTGATATAGTCACAGATTATCATGGATAATGAGGTGTGAATATGTTAACACCCTGTTATCACTGTATGAAATAGGAATGATTGAATCAGAAGGGAGAAAGCCATTGAATAAATCATAATTGACAACACCTTTGGGTGACTCTTACAAAGTACAGTTGAAAGGCAGTTATGGTAGGAGCAGTCTATGAAGACAAACCTGACCCTGTAGCAGAAATTGTTGTAGGAGGAAGTTCGAGTGGATTTTTCTTTCCTTCCCACCTCATTGACCATAGAAATATAGAAACTGAACAACTCTATCAAACAAAGGGAGAATTAGTTTAAAATTATTACAGATTATAAATGAAAAAACAGGCACATACTGTCCAGCTAGGCAAAGACACAGAAAGAAGTGGTCATTTGAGGAAATACATTATGACCACTGGCAGCAGAGAAGAGAGCTGGTTATTCATCCTAGCTAGAAATAGCCCTGGCAGTGGAGAGTTGAGGCTTCTGAGAAAACAGAAAAAGACAGGGAAGACTTAGTATACTGCATTTGTGAGTTGCTTTGGCCACATATGTTCCATATTTGTTTTCCTTACTGACATTGTACTCTAACATTGTGTCCAGTATATGCTTGCTGAATATATTTCTGGGAGGTTTGTAAGGACAGTGGTGAGATATTTTTGCTGTCACCATTTTTGCTATGCTGTTTTTGGAAATATCTTTGCTTTGAGACAGTCACTTATACTTGCTGATTGCTAAAGGTTAGCATACTGTAGGGTGTCTTGAGCTTTAGGTTTGAACTTTAGTAGTATGGAAATTAGAGGGTATACCCTTGAATCTTGAAGTAGTGGAAGTGCTATCCCTGGCACATTAACATGCAAAAATAGGTTTTTAATTAAATATTTGTTGATTTTAATCATCTTCAGTCCAGGATTTGAATGCAAGTTTTGTTTATTCTCAAATGACAATGCCTTTGTGTCATAATTGGCACATGTGAAATAAGCAGGTTGGACTAGATAATCTGATCTTTAAATTTTCTTCTAAGTCCATTATTTTCTGAGTCCATTTCCTCCAGCCATCACCACTACCACTTCAGTAAAAATGAACATATATGTAGCTTTGTGCAGTGCATCCTGTGCTAAATTCTTAACAATTATTAAAGTACTTTTATTAGCCCCATTTTACAGATGAGGATTCTGAGACAGAGTGAATTGCCCAGGATCGCACAGGTAGTTAGTTTCTAAGGCTGGATTTCAATTCTCTTTTCCTGACTCTAGTCCTGGTGCTATATCCACATCATCTAGCTATATGTATTATATGTAGCAATGATCATAGTATTGAAATATAATCCTTTTAAGGTCCTAGTACTTTGATGTCTGCTAAAATAGGTTATTCTTAGGATATATGTGTCTTGTATAGATAATCATATGTGAGCTCATTTGGAAAACCTGATTCAAAATTAAACTGTATCAATTCACAAGAACTTTTTTTTGGTGATTTAACAAGTCTCACCTCATTTTCCATCTTTCACTCTGTAAGTCACATAAATTGTTATTGGAAAATGTTTTTTTAAAAGACAATTAAAAACTGTAATGTAAATAATATTTACAAATATTTGCCATATATATAT